>JAMOIN010001213.1:0-16871 GCA_024666655.1 Dascyllus trimaculatus
TTATTCTCAAGCAGGTAAAACTGTAACGATTTTTGTGAGAATTGTGGACTGTTGTCATTTACATCTGATATCTGAATGGTGAGAGTTTTAAAAGTGGATAAAGGAGGCTCACCACAATCTGTGGCTTTTACTGTTATTTCATAATGAGACACTTCTTCCCGATCCAGGGGTCCCTTAGTGACAACTGAATATGTGTTTTCTTTATATGATGGCTTTAATTCAAAAGGTACTTCATTAGTTATGCTTGAAATTATTTTCCCATTCACTCCAGAATCTTTATCTCTCATACTAAGTAGTGAAATGATTGTTCCAGGTTTAGAGTCTTCAGATACTGTATTTGACAGTGACGTCACTTGTATTTCTGGTGGATTGTCGTTGACATCTATAACTTTTATAATTACTCTACACTCACCAGTTAAAGGAGGTGTTCCTTTATCAGATGCTTCAACATCCAGTTCATATAAGTCGTTTTCCTCAAAGTCCACCACTCCTTTCACTATAATTTCTCCTGTTAATTTGTCCAGCTCAAAAATATCATAGACTTTCTTCCGCAGCGTTTTTCCAAGACCGTATTCCACTTCTCCATTAGCATCTTCATCTAAATCAGTCGCATTCATTCTAAACACTGAAGTCCCGACAGGAATGTTTTCTTTTATTGACACTTGATAAATCTCCTGGCTAAATATTGGACGATTATCATTAGTATCAAGAACAATAATGGACACATTCAGTGTTCCTGATCGTGGAGGTTTGCCTCCATCAACTGCTGTAACCAGCAGCGTGTGTTTGTTCTTTTGTTCTCTGTCTAACGGTTTCTTCAGCACTAAAAATGGTATTTTTCCCGCATCACTTTGACGGATATTTTTTTCAAAGTGTTCATTTGACGTTAAAGTATATGTCCGAATAGAGTTGATTCCTGCATCGGGATCGTGAGCAGTGTGCAGCTGGAATCGCCTTCCTGGCAGTGAATGTTCTGCTATTTCAAACGTCTGTTCTTTTTCAGGAAAACTAGGCGGGTGATCATTGACATCAGTAATTTCTACCACTACATAATGTATTTCCAAAGGGTTTTCGACAAGGATCTTTAGCTCCACTAGACAAGCACCGCTTCCCTGGCAGAGCTCTTCTCTATCGATATGACTGCT
Source organism: Dascyllus trimaculatus (assembly GCA_024666655.1). Classification (NCBI taxonomy): domain Eukaryota; kingdom Metazoa; phylum Chordata; class Actinopteri; family Pomacentridae; genus Dascyllus; species Dascyllus trimaculatus. The sequence continues at coordinate 1,146 of JAMOIN010001213.1, forward strand.
GACGTACAATGCCCCATTATTCTGGTTTACATCAAAAATAGAGTTCTTACTCTCAGACACAACACGGAACCGTCGATCCGTCAAAGAGGCGATGTCAAGGCCGAGATCCGTCGCAACATTTCCAACAACAGTTCCTTCTTCTACCTCCTCTGGAACAGAGTACCGTATCTGAGCCAGAGCCTCTCTTCCTACAAAAAGCAGTAGAGCCAAAGCAAACCACGAGCAGTCCGTTTTCCGAGGTGTTGTGTTTGTCCCCATCCTTGTTCAACAGTACATAGAGTCACAGGAGCCGCTTTATATCACGAACGATTGTTTCAGTCCGTGGACCGTATCATATTTCCAGAGCGAACGAGATGGTTTTTGTCGGTCGGAGCATTTGGTTCAATGCTTTGCTCTGCTGAGATGACAAACAAAGGGTTCACAAGGGGAGGGACAAAAACTGTTGGAGGTTTCCTGATTTAATAGTGACACCCAGAGGTTAGTAGAGAGAATAGATTACATTTTCTTTCTTGTTTTTCTTTTCTTTCCCTTTTAGTTCATTTTGAGGACATTCTTTTTCTGCCTACGAGCAAAAATATCGTGACATGGATCTGACAACACAACACTTTGAGCATTTGAACATTGTTCTAGCCATTGGTCTCTGTTTTTATCTTTTAATTTTTTTTTTAGATTTAAACGTATCTGACCCATCAAGGGAACTATTATTTGATCATTGAAATATTAGCATCTGTTGTGTTTTTCAAGAACAAACAAAGCCAAGCAAACAATAAAAACGTAATAAACAGACTGCTTGTTTCTTTCAGCACCATGGACAGCAATCCCATGTAGCCACAAAGACTTTCCTGTTCATTACAAAGTCAGTGAAATGTTACTGCATCTAACCCCATGCATATAGCTCAAACAACTCAGCATAAACATTACAAAGTCTTCAGACTTTATGTCAGTGATATGTTGGAAACTGAAACATTATGAGATGAATCAGTCAACAACAGGCTGCCCACACATCCTTAAATAAAGATCTTTTGCACAGTTTTGCTGGTGAAAAGCAATGTTTCCATTTCAGCACCAAAGACAGAGGAGACAGTCAGGGGCAAAGACTGTGATCTTTACAAAGTGTGAGCCTATTTTATGTCTTTCGGATTCATCAGTCTTCATCATCACTATAATTAGGTAAGAGCAAAACCAAGACGGACCAACTGCGGTAGTTTAAACGAGAGCACAGAAAGGCTAAGGCAGAACAGTGTAGCCATATCCCACAATTTCCTTTTCTACATCTTTTACTATGTAAACAAACACTTTGTGTAATAAGTGAAACAATATAAATAAGAGACTTGCTAAATGAAATTCAAACAAACCAACAGGGATATATTGGAAAGTTATGCAAAAGCTTTTTGAGTAATAAGGAGAAGGAAACTTTCAGCAGAAACACGAAGAAAAGTATGCTTTTACAAAAAATTCTTTTCAAATTCTTACCTCTTCAGATGTCCTCCTCCTGTCAGGGAGCACTAGTGTATTTGCATGACTTCCAGGTACTATAGTAGATCCTATACTCATCCTGGGTCCAACCAACATGTAGCGTTTGTCTCCAGATCTGTACTGGATGCTGTGACACAGTGTCCCATCATAATTAGTCTCTTGTAGATATTTAGAAGTATAGTCTGTGGATTTGGAGCACTGCATTGCAATCAGCACGATGATGCTGATGATGAACAGTACAGAGACTGAGCCCAAAGTTATCATCAGGTAAAAAGTCACATTGTCGTCATCATCTACTTTTGCTGCACTTTTGACATCAGACGCTGCAAAAGCCTCTTTGGGCTCCACAAGTTTGACAATGACAGTAGCTGTTGCTGAGAGAGAAACGTTGCCATTGTCTTTGACCAGGATGAGCAGTTTGTGCTCAGCCTCGTCTGTCTCTGTGAAAGAGCGAAGTGTTCTGATCTGTCCTGTGTATCGGTCCAGACCAAAGAGACTGTGGTCAGTGACTTCCTGCAGTGAGAAGAGCAACCAGCCGTTATATCCGATATCAGCGTCATAGGCTCTGACTTTGGTGACCAAGTGTCCTGCGTTGACATTGCGGGGAATCTCCTCCACACCTTCAGCAGAGCCGTTGGAGCTGAGTGGATACAGGATGACTGGAGCGTTGTCGTTCTGATCCAGAATGAACACGTTGACTGTGACGTTGCTGCTCAGAGACGGAGCTCCAGAATCTGAGGCAACAACTTGGAACTGGAAAGTTTTCAGCGTTTCAAAGTCAAAACTCTTCAGAGCTGTGATGTGTCCATTATCAGAGTTCACATTGAGGAAGGACAATACGTCATTCTGACTCCCTTCTCTCACAATATGATATGAAACAGCTGCATTGTCATTTAAATCTTTATCTGTTGCACTTACAGAGAATATTGATGCTCCAGCAACATTATTCTCAAGCAGGTAAAACTGTAATGAGTTTTGTGAGAATTGTGGACTGTTGTCATTTACATCTGATATCTGAATGGTGAGAGTTTTAAAAGTAGATAATGGAGGTTCACCACAGTCTGTGGCTTTTATTGTTATTTCATAATGAGACACTTCTTCTCGATCCAAAAAATCTTTAGTAACAACTGAATATGTGTTTTCTTTATATGATGGCTTTAATTCAAAAGGTACTTCATTAGTTATGCTTGAAATTATTTTTCCATTGACTCCAGAATCTTTATCTCTCATACTAAGTAGTGAAATGATTGTTCCAGGTTTAGAGTCTTCAGATACTGTATTTGACAGTGATGTCACTTGTATTTCTGGTGGATTGTCGTTGACATCTATAACTTTTATAATTACTCTACACTCACCAGTTAAAGGAGGTGTTCCTTTATCAGATGCTTCAACATCCAGTTCATATAAGTCGTTTTCCTCAAAGTCCACCACTCCTTTCACTATAATTTCTCCTGTTAATTTGTCCAGCTCAAAAATATCATAGACCTTTCTCCTCAGAGTTTTCCCAAGACCGTATTCCACTTCTCCATTAGTATCTTCATCTAAATCAGTCGCATTCATTCTAAACACTGAAGTCCCGACAGGAATGTTTTCTTTTATTGACACTTGATAAATCTCCTGACTAAATATTGGACGATTATCATTAGTATCAAGAACAATAATGGACACATTCAGTGTTCCTGATCGTGGAGGTTTGCCTCCATCAACTGCTGTAACCAGCAGCGTGTGTTTGTTTTTTTGTTCTCTGTCTAACGGTTTCTTCAGCACTAAAAATGGTATCTTTCCCGCATCACTTTGACGGATATTTATTTCAAAGTGTTCATTTGACGTTAAAGTATATGTCCGAATAGAGTTGATTCCTGCATCGGGATCGTGAGCAGTGTGCAGCTGGAATCGCCTTCCTGGCAACGTTTGTTCCCATATTTCAAACGTCTGTTCTCTTTCAGGAAAACTAGGCGGGTGATCATTGACATCAGTAATTTCTACCACTACATAATGTATTTCCAAAGGGTTTTCTACAAGGATCTTTAGCTCCACCAGACAAGCACCGCTTCCCTCACAGAGCTCTTCTCTGTCAATATGACTGCTGACGTACAATGCCCCATTATTCTGGTTTACATCAAAAATAGAGTTCTTACTCTCAGACACAACACGGAACCGTCGATCCGTCAAAGAGGCGATGTCAAGGCCGAGATCCGTCGCAACATTTCCAACAACAGTTCCTTCTTCTACCTCCTCTGGAACAGAGTACCGTATCTGAGCCAGAGCCTCTCTTCCTACAAAAAGCAGTAGAGCCAAAGCAAACCACGAGCAGTCCGTTTTCCGAGGTGTTGTGTTTGTCCCCATCCTTGTTCAACAGTACATAGAGTCACAGGAGCCGCTTTATATCACGAACGATTGTTTCAGTCCGTGGACCGTATCATATTTCCAGAGCGAACGAGATGGTTTTTGTCGGTCGGAGCATTTGGTTCAATGCTTTGCTCTGCTGAGATGACAAACAAAGGGTTCACAAGGGGAGGGACAAAAACTGTTGAAGGTTTCCTGATTTAATAGTGACACCCAGAGGTTAATAGTGAGAATAGATTACATTTTCTTATTTGTTTTTCTTTCTTGTTTGTGTGTTTTCTGTTTAGTTTATTTTGAGGATATACTCTTTCGGTGACAAGCAGGAATATCGTGACACGGGTCTGAAAACACAACACTTTGAGCATTTGAACATGTTTTAGTCATTTGTATCCGTTTCTACCTTCAATTTTTTTGCTTCTTAATGTGTCTGAACCATCAAGACGATTATGATTTGATCATTAAAATATTCGTATTCGTTGCGTTTTCCAAAACAAAAATAAATCCCACTGTGAATAAACTGCTTGTGTTTTTCACCACCATGGACAGCATAGTGCCAGGCAGCCCACACATCCTTAAGTAAAGACCCTCTGCACAGTTTTGCTGGGGAAAAGCCATGTTCCATTTCAGCACCAAAGACAGCAGTGACAATCAGGAGCGAAGACAGTGATTTTTTTCTAAGTCCAAGCTCTTCTATGTATTTCAGATTTATCAGTCTTCATCATGACTGTAATTAGTTATAAGCAAAACGAAGACAGACCAACAGTTGTAGTTTAACAGAGACCACAGTGTTTAAGACAGAACAGTATAGTCATATCCCACAACTTGCCGTTTCCCACACTTCTTACAATGTAAACAAAGACTTCGTGCAAAAAAATTAAAACAATATCAATTAAAGACTTGCTGAATGAAATTCAAAAAGCACTTGTAGGGATATAATCGAAAGCCACATGTTGTGCAAGAGTTCTATAGAAATAAAGAGAAGGAAACTTTTAGCAGAAACGCAAAGAAGAACATGCTTTTACAAAAATTTATTTTCAGGGTCTTACCTCTTCAGATGTCCTCCTTCTGTCAGGGAGCACTAGAGTATTTGCATGACTTCCAGGTACTATAGTAGATCCTATACTCATCCTGGGTCCAACCAACATGTAGCGTTTGTCTCCAGATCTGTACTGGATGCTGTGACACAGTGTCCCATCATAATTAGTCTCTTGTAGATATTTAGAAGTGTAGTCTGTGGATTTGGAGCACTGCATTGCAATCAGCACGATGATGCTGATGATGAACAGTACAGAGACTGAGCCCAAAGTTATCATCAGGTAAAAAGTCACATTGTCATCATCGTCTACTTTTGCTGCACTTTTGACATCAGACGCTGCAAAAGCCTCTTTGGGCTCCACAAGTTTGACAATGACAGTAGCTGTTGCTGAGAGAGAAACGTTGCCATTGTCTTTGACCAGGATGAGCAGTTTGTGCTCAGCCTCGTCTGTCTCTGTGAAAGAGCGAAGTGTTCTGATCTGTCCTGTGTATCGGTCCAGACCAAAGAGACTGTGGTCAGTGACTTCCTGCAGTGAGAAGAGCAACCAGCCGTTATATCCGATATCAGCGTCATAGGCTCTGACTTTGGTGACCAAGTGTCCTGCGTTGACATTGCGGGGAATCTCCTCCACACCTTCAGCAGAGCCGTTGGAGCTGAGTGGATACAGGATGACTGGAGCGTTGTCGTTCTGATCCAGAATGAACACGTTGACTGTGACGTTGCTGCTCAGAGACGGAGCTCCAGAATCTGAGGCAACAACTTGGAACTGGAAAGTTTTCAGCGTCTCAAAGTCAAAACTTTTCAATGCTGTGATGTGTCCGTTATCGGAATTGATATTTAGAAAAGATGCCATGTCATTATGACCTCTTTCCCCTCTCACTATACTATAGGTCACTGCAGCATTGTCATTTAAGTCTTTATCGGATGCGCTCACCGAAAATATAGATGCGCCAGGAGCATTGTTTTCCGTCAGATATAATTCTAGTGGACTGTGCGGGAACTCTGGCAGGTTATCGTTCACATCTGACACCTGAATGCTTAAAGTTTTGAACGTGGATAGAGGAGGCTCGCCGCAATCTGTAGCGGTTATTGAAACGTCGTAATGTGACACAGCCTCTCTGTCCAGTGTTTCTTTTGTCACTAACGAATACATGTTTTCTTTAAATGATGGTTTTAATTCGAATGGCACATTTTCTGTCAGACGACACACAACTTTCCCATTCAACCCGGAATCAGTGTCTTTAACACTTATAAGAGCAATCACAGTCCCGTGTTTTGAATCCTCTGGGACCATGCTGGATATTGATGTCACTTCTATTTCTGGTTTGTTGTCGTTGACATCTTGGATCTTTATTATGACTCTACAATCAGTAGTCATCGGCGGCTGACCTTTGTCGGAGGCTTGGACGTCTAACTTGTAAACATCGGCCGTCTCATAGTCAATTTCTCCGTTTACTCTTATTTCTCCATTATATCTGTCTAGACTAAATAGTTTTAACACGTTGGAATTAATATCACCTCCGAAGGAATATTCTACATCCCCATTAGTTCCCTCGTCTGGATCAGTTGCTTGGACTTTTGCTATAATGGTATCTAATGCAGCGTTTTCTTGAAGTGTAGCAGAATAAACCTCCTGAGAAAAAACTGGCCTGTTATCATTGTTATCAAGCACCTTAATGATCAGACTTAGGTTTGCTGATTTAGGCGGCGTCCCTCCATCTTTAGCGGTTAAAATCAGGCTATGATTTGTTTTCTGCTCTCTGTCCAAGTGCCTCTGCAGCACAAGAAAAGGGATTTTATCTTCCCCTCTGTCTCTAATTTCAAGATGAAAATGATCATTCTGACTGAGTTTGTACCGCTGGACGGAATTCATTCCAACATCTGGATCACGGGCGCCTGGTAGCTGAAATCGTGCTCCTGGCAGTGTCGTTTCTGCTATTTCTATTACTTTTTCTTTCTCTGCAAAATTTGGCACATTGTCGTTAGCATCCACTATTTCCACAGTGACATAGTGCACTTCAAGCGGATTTTCAACAACGATTTTCAGATCTATTACGCACGCACCGTTTCTATCGCACAGCTGTTCTCGGTCGACATTCTTATTAACATACAGAACCCCATTGTTCGGGTTTACCTCGAATAGCGCATCCTGAGCCCCAGAAACAATACGAAAACGCCGGTTACTCAACGTACTCACATCGAGGCCCAGATCCTTGGCAACATTTCCGATAACGGCTCCCACTTTTACTTCCTCTGGAGTCGAGTATTTTATTTGAGCTAAAATCAGCTCTCCGTAGCAAAACAGCAGAGAGAGAAGCAGGGGACGCGACCAAGACATCATTCTGCCTCTTTGTCTTTTATCTCCTTTGGCATAATCATTTAAAACAGCATCCACCAATGCCGTCCACTTATAATCCCTCCAGTTTTCCTGAGATTGTTTCAGAAAACCACGTTCGTGTAGAAATTGTGCAGGACAAATCCGAAACGATCTTCTTTGTGGCCGAGCTGAAGAACAGACTTTGCAAGGGGCAGAGTCTCTTCTGGCTGAAAGCATTAGCAGTTCCACACTGTAACACCGACACCCAGTGGATAATTCAATACTTACATCTACTATAAGGGAAATAAGAACATTAAACTAGATTCCATTGAACAAACCTCTCGAGTGCAAAGTTTATTCTGACAACGTGCTCCTCAGCAAGCCAAACTTTGAGTTATCAAACCGTCCTACATATGAATTAGTGATTAAGTGAAACCATCACTGTGCAGCCAAAAGTAAGTGAAAATAAGAGTCAGTAGTGTCTTACTCATTCAGTGGCCTGTCGTCTGTTACCGACCACTGAAGCATTTGCCTTGCTACCTGGGACTATAGAAGAACACAGGGAGCCTAAAGAAAGCACTCAGCACCACGGACAGCGCAAAATCTTCTGTGACCAGTTACACTGAAATAGTAAGATTTTAGAAGTCTAAAGTGGGAAAAGAAAATTATTTCCACTTCCCAATTTCATAAAAACAACTTGAAAGTCACCACAGCCAGACGTCAGTGTCATGGAAACAGCGCAAAAAAGCTCTTTGTTGGCGACAGCTCTGGACAAATATCCCAAGTATCATTTACAATTTAAAGAGAAGGAAGACTCTAAACATGGCTAAAACTTTGATCTGCACCACATGACAGCGAGTCAGCTCTTTGTTAGGAAGTGAAAAAGTTGTTATACACAGACCGTAAGACAAAAATCAGTAATCATATTAAAATCATACAATAAGCCTTGATGAAAATGCCTTACCTCCTCAGATGTCCTCCTCCTGTCAGGGAGCACTAGTGTATTTGCATGACTTCCAGGTACTATAGTAGATCCTATACTCATCCTGGGTCCAACCAACATGTAGCGTTTGTCTCCAGATCTGTACTGGATGCTGTGACACAGTGTCCCATCATAATTAGTCTCTTGTAGATATTTAGAAGTATAGTCTGTGGATTTGGAGCACTGCATTGCAATCAGCACGATGATGCTGATGATAAACAGTACAGAGACTGAGCCCAAAGTTATCATCAGGTAAAAAGTCACATTGTCGTCATCGTCTACTTTTGCTGCACTTTTGACATCAGACGCTGCAAAAGCCTCTTTGGGCTCCACAAGTTTGACAATGACAGTAGCTGTTGCTGAGAGAGAAACGTTGCCATTGTCTTTGACCAGGATGAGCAGTTTGTGCTCAGCCTCGTCTGTCTCTGTGAAAGAGCGAAGTGTTCTGATCTGTCCTGTGTATCGGTCCAGACCAAAGAGACTGTGGTCAGTGACTTCCTGCAGTGAGAAGAGCAACCAGCCGTTATATCCGATATCAGCGTCATAGGCTCTGACTTTGGTGACCAAGTGTCCTGCGTTGACATTGCGGGGAATCTCCTCCACACCTTCAGCAGAGCCGTTGGAGCTGAGTGGATACAGGATGACTGGAGCGTTGTCGTTCTGATCCAGAATGAACACGTTGACTGTGACGTTGCTGCTCAGAGACGGAGCTCCAGAATCTGAGGCAACAACTTGGAACTGGAAAGTTTTCAGTGTTTCAAAGTCAAAACTCTTCAGAGCTGTGATGTGTCCATTATCAGAGTTCACATTGAGGAAGGACAATACGTCATTCTGACTCCCTTCTCTAACAATATGATATGAAACAGCTGCATTGTCATTTAAATCTTTATCTGTTGCACTTACAGAGAATATTGATGCTCCAGCAACATTATTCTCAAGCAGGTAAAACTGTAATGAGTTTTGTGCGAATCGTGGACTGTTGTCATTTACATCTGATATCTGAATGCTGAGAGTTTTAAAAGTAGATAATGGAGGTTCACCACAGTCTGTGGCTTTTATTGTTATTTCATAATGAGACACTTCTTCTCGATCCAAAAAATCTTTAGTAACAACTGAATATGTGTTTTCTTTATATGATGGCTTTAATTCAAAAGGAACATCTGTAGTTATGCTTGAAATAATTTTTCCATTGACTCCAGAATCTTTATCTCGTACTCTGATGAGAGAAATCATCGTCCCAGGCTTTGAATCTTCAGATACTGTATTTGACAGTGATGTAATTTCTATTTCTGGTGGATTATCATTGACGTCTTTAATCTTTATAATGACTCTACACTCACCAGTCAGTGGAGGTGTTCCTTTATCAGATGCCTCAATATCCAGTTTATAAACGTCGTTTTCTTCATAGTCCACTGCTCCCTTTACTCTAATTTCTCCAGTTATTTTATCCAGTTCAAATATGTCGTATGCTTTTTTCTTCAGTGTTTTTCCAAGACTGTATTCAATTTCACTGTTGGTGCCCTCATCTGGATCCGTAGCATTCATTCTAAATATTGAAGTTCCAACCGGAACATTTTCCTGTATTTCAAGTTGGTAAATCTCCTGACTAAATATGGGACGATTGTCATTAGTATCAAGAACAACAATAGAAACATTCAGTGTTCCTGATCGTGGAGGTTTACCTCCATCAACTGCTGTAACAATCAGCAAATGTTTGCTTCTTTGTTCTCTGTCTAAGGACTTCTTCAGCACTAAAAATGGTATTTTGTCCTCATCACTTTGACGGATATCAATTTCAAAATGTTCATTTAATGTTAACATGTAGGTACGAATTGAATTAATTCCAGCATCTGGATCACGAGCAGTGTGCAGCTGAAATCGTCTTCCTGGCAATGTTTGTTCACCTATTTCAAATATCTGTTCCTTCTCGGGAAAACTAGGCGAGTGATCGTTAACATCTGTAATTTCTACAACTACATAATGTATTTCCAAAGGGTTTTCTACTATGATCTTTAGCTCCATCAGGCATGTACCACCGCCCTGACACAGCTCCTCTCTGTCGATTTTCTGACGGACATATAAAGCCCCATTGTCCTGGTTTACATCAAACAATTCATTCTTAGATTCAGACACAACACGGAACCGTCGACCAGTCAAAGAGGCGATGTCAAGCCCAAGATCCTTCGCAACATTTCCAACAACAGTTCCTTCCTTAACCTCCTCTGGAACAGAATATCTGATCTCTGCCGAAGCCCGTTTCCCGACAAACAGTAAAGCCAAATGAAGAACAAACCAGAAGCAATTCCTTCTTCGGCTTTGTCTTTCGATCCCCATCGTTATCCAGCAGCACATTACAAACAGTATCTAAGCTATAACGTCCATATGTGTCGCATATTTATAAACTGCAGAACACGATTCAGTCGGATAGTGAGCTCGAGTCGAATGCGTCCTCTGTTTCCTTCCGTGGCAAACAAAGGTTTGTGAGGGGATGGACAAAGTGTCGTATCGTTTCTCAGTGTAATACTGACACCCAGAGGTTATTAGGGAAGTACGGCGATTAAAGCTCATCTTATTTAAAGGAAAACGACAACATGAAACCGTTTCATTTCAATATTTTAACTCGGCGTCAATGTGTCCACTTTTTGCTCCAAGCAAAATACGCGTCATTTGTGTTTAGATAAACTGGGTTTGTCAACCCTTTAAGATTACCTGGGAGACTCTTGGAATATTTAAGGGCCACCCTGATTAATAAAAAATCTTCCAAGGAGATTTTTGGAGTTTTGGAGATACTTTGAAACACAAATCTGAAACATCATTTAAGTACCTATTATTTTCATATTGGAGACATGTTGACGGAGAGCAGGGTTTGTCAAACCTCTTGCTGCAACATCTCTGTGCATGTCTTTGTCGATGCCATTCTGTCTCTCTGTGAAGTCGATCTCTTGCTGTCGCTCATCTCATCCTTACTTATCACTGTCATGACGGTAGTTTAACATCTTTACTGTCGGTGCTATGGTGTGCGTGTCGATATGCTGTTTGTCTCAATGAAAGACTTTTGAATTTCATTAGGAACATTTTATCTTATTATTATTATTATTATTATTATTATTATTATTATTATTATTATTATTATTATTATTATTATTATACCATTTTTACACGATGTTCTGCTGCACGGGCACTGAAAGCAAATTCTTTCCCTCACCACGGATTGCGCTTTGAACCAGGGGTTTTGTCCTGACCAAACTAGTCCAGTCTCATGCAAACCTTTCATAGAAATCAATGAAAACACGAGTGACATTAAATAAATAAAGATTTTGATTGGAAATAGCAAAGCCAAAGCATTCGGTTCTTTGGATGAAGGTTAAATTCAGGACTAACAGAAGATGATCTGTTGCATGTGTTTTATTTGTTAGGTATTTATTTGGTTGCACGAACTGAGAAATGACAAACGAAGACTGAGTGAAGCTTGGAGCAAATAGGAGACCAGAGTGACTTTGGCCCCAACAGCAAAGAGAAAGAGTCTTTTGATATATGAACTTGCATACCTCAACCTCTCTCAATGCAAACAACAAACACTACATTGCAAGTACTCTATTTGTAGATCTAGTCAGACAAAGAAGGGGGGAATATGTAAATAATAAACATCCCCTGTACTGAGAATTTTAATTCTAACACGGTCAAATTTGATTTGAGCAACGTCCTGTTGATTAGGTACTTTTGAAGCCTCATAACGAAAGAAAATATCCTATTGTAATGAACATAACACTCGAAGAATGGAATGAATATAACCACGTTGCAGTGTTAGATATAAGATGTTCTAAGATCTTACCTCTTCAGATGTCCTCCTCCTGTCAGGGAGCACCAGAGTATTTGCATGACTTCCAGGTACTATAGTAGATCCTATACTCATCCTGGGTCCAACCAACATGTAGCGTTTGTCTCCAGATCTGTACTGGATGCTGTGACACAGTGTCCCATCATAATTAGTCTCTTGTAGATATTTAGAAGTATAGTCTGTGGATTTGGAGCACTGCATTGCAATCAGCACGATGATGCTGATGATGAACAGTACAGAGACTGATCCCAAAGTTATCATCAGGTAAAAAGTCACATTGTCTTCATCGTCTACTTTTGCTGCACTTTTGACATCAGACGCTGCAAAAGCCTCTTTGGGCTCCACAAGTTTGACAATGACAGTAGCTGTTGCTGAGAGAGAAACGTTGCCGTTGTCTTTGACCAGTATGAGCAGTTTGTGCTCAGCCTCGTCTGTCTCTGTGAAAGAGCGAAGTGTTCTGATCTGTCCTGTGTATCGGTCCAGACCAAAGAGACTGTGGTCAGTGACTTCCTGCAGTGAGAAGAGCAACCAGCCGTTATATCCAATATCAGCGTCATAGGCTCTGACTTTGGTGACCAAGTGTCCTGCGTTGACATTGCGGGGAATCTCCTCCACACCTTCAGCAGAGCCGTTGGAGCTGAGTGGATACAGGATGACTGGAGCGTTGTCGTTCTGATCCAGAATGAACACGTTGACTGTGACGTTGCTGCTCAGAGACGGAGCTCCAGAATCTGAGGCAACAACTTGGAACTGGAAAGTTTTCAGCGTTTCAAAGTCAAAACTTTTCAGAGCTGTGATGTGTCCGTTATCAGAGTTCACATTGAGGAAGGACAATACGTCATTCTGACTCCCTTCTCTCATAATATGATATGAAATAGCTGCATTGTCGCTCACATCTTTATCTGTTGCACTTACAGAGAATATTGATGCTCCAGCAACATTATTCTCTGACAGGTAAAAGGGTAATGGATTCTGTGAGAATTGTGGACTGTTGTCATTTACATCTGATATCTGAATGCTGAGAGTTTTAAAAGTAGATAATGGAGGTTCACCACAGTCTGTGGCTTTTATTGTTATTTCATAATGAGACACTTCTTCTCGATCCAAAAGTCCCTTAGTGACAACTGAATATGTGTTTTCTTTATATGATGGCTTTAATTCAAAAGGGACATCTGAAGTTATGCTCGATATTATTTTTCCATTCACTCCAGAATCTTTATCTTTCATACTAAGTAGTGAAATAACTGTTCCAGGCTTTGAATCTTCAGATACTGTATTTGACAGTGATGTAATTTCTATTTCTGGTGGATTATCATTGACGTCTTTAATCTTTATGATGACTCTACACTCACCGGTAAGAGGAGGTGTTCCTTTATCAGATGCCTCAACATCGAGTTTATAAACGTCGTTTTCTTCATAGTCCACTGCTCCTTTTACTCTAATTTCTCCAGTTAATTTTTCCAATTCAAAAATGTCATAGACTTTCTTCTTCAGTGTTTTTCCAAGACTGTATTCAATTTCACTGTTGGTGCCTTCATCTGGATCCGTAGCATTCATTCTAAATATTGAAGTTCCGATTGAAACATTTTCCTGTATTTCAATTTTGTAAATCTCCTGACTAAATATGGGACGATTATCATTACTGTCAAGGACAACAACAGAAACATTCAGTGTCCCTGATCGTGGAGGTTTACCTCCATCAACTGCTGTAACAATCAGCAAATGTTTGCTTCTTTGTTCTCTGTCTAAGGACTTCTTCAGCACTAAAAATGGTATTTTATCCTCATCGCTTTGACGGATATCTATTTCAAAATGTTCATTTGACGTTAATATATATGTACGAATCGAGTTAATTCCAGCATCTGGATCACGAGCAGTGTGTAGCTGGAATCGTCTCCCTGGCAACGTTTGTTCAAATATTTCAAACATCTGCTCTTTTTCGGGAAAACTAGGCGAGTGATCGTTAACATCTGTAATTTCCACAACCACGTAGTGCATTTCTAAAGGGTTTTCAACGAGGATTTTTAACTCTATTAAGCATGCACCACCACCCTGACACAGCTCCTCTCTGTCGATCTTCTTTTGCACGTAGAGAGCTCCATTGTCTTGGTTTGCCTCAAAAAATGTGTCCTTCGATCCGGAGACCACACGGAACCGTCGATCCGTCAAAGAGGCGATGTCAAGGCCAAGATCCTTTGCAACATTTCCAACAACAGTTCCGTCTTTCACCTCCTCTGGGACAGAGTACCGTATCTGAGCAAACGCTTGCTTTACGAAAAACAGCAATAGAGTCATCCGAAACGCAAAGAGATAATATCCCTTCGTTCGAATTGTTCTCACTGTCCCCATCGTTATAGTCAAAGATAACACAAGAAACGCTAATGCTGCGACCAGAAGTGCTCTACGTTGTGTCCGCTGAATAAAGCATTTCTACGGAGCGCACATCATGAATCCATCAGTGAGTCTGCTTCAAATGCATATCTTGCTCTAACGACCAAACAAAGGCTTTTTGAGGGGAGGGACAACTATCATTTACAATGCTGCAGTGACACCCGGAGGTTATTAGAGGAGCGCAATAAATTCTATACAATCAAGGATAGATTGTATTTTCTTTGTCCAAAATAGATTTAGTAAGTTTCTGACGCGAAATTGCAGTATAGTCACTGCAACAGGATATTACACAAAGCAGAATACAAGGAAACAAACAGTAACAACTATTTGTGTTCGTGTTTGTAAGATTATTATTTGTTATTTATATATTCTGTTTGATTGCAAGTCGTTAGCTTTGTTTATTTACTGTGGAAAACAGTCAGTCACAAATGTACTGTATATCTCAAAGACGCGTTATAAGTAGCAGTATCATATCAAGATTTGAACAATAAAGCCCGTGTAAATGTTTGGCACAGCTAGACGCCACCAACTCCATGTCTTCCAGCGAGTTTTTAATGGACTGTTAACAGAGCAGCTGTGAAAAATCATCTGCCCAGATATTACCAGTAATTGTGTCTAGATCTATATGTAACCCCCTTTACTTGATCAAACTTCGGCATTTCAGGACCTTGGAAAGCGATCACAACCAAACAAAGACCTTTAAAAAATAGAGTGTATATTATGAGCCAAAATCTATTCCCGAAAGAAGTAATGTCCAACCAGAAAATCAAACCAAACCACCACCATATATCCACTGAACTGAAACTAAGCACCGTGAACAGCTGAACACATTTCAACATGTATCATTTCAAGAGAGGTGCACTGACAACACGTGAATAACCACACAATCTGGATGGAAACTATTGGAACACTAGATTTGTGTGTAATTATATTCATTTTCATTTGCTTGCATTTGTTTATCATTTTGATATTGATTTATGTTGGGCCTTACATATTATTTCACTAATTGTTTAATAGATATTCTGTTATTTTATGTTACTTCTTGCCCTGCTCTATGTCCTAAATGTTGGTTCCTACTTGCAATTGTTTTGGTACAGCCTTAAGAAGGATGGACTGACAGAGTACCACGCGCTGCGCGTTGTTGTGTTTGGGGCTGGAATAAACCTGCTGAACTGTCCTGCCGAGTTGGTGATTTATTATCACGGAAGATAGCAAAAATAGAATAAGAACATAAGATAATTGTAACCCGCCGGACCCACAGCACTAGAGACGGGTGAGCACAACAACTTTTCAGGGTTACACTATCTTTTAATTGCCAAAAAATATATTCAGTTAAAATT
>JAMOIN010001001.1:0-16840 GCA_024666655.1 Dascyllus trimaculatus
ACAACAGCGGAGGATTTCCTCCACAGCTCTCCTCCACCACCCCTCCACAAAGGTGGTGGGGTGGGGGGGGGCAGAGCGCAGAGCCCCTCCAGGCACACGGGGTGGCAGAAGTCCCTACAGACCCTCCACCCCAAGCTCTGTCTCCATCCCCCTCGCCATCAACAAGTAAACCCAGGTTCGGTCTACACCATTTTCAACAACATCGCTCTCCTCCCGCCGCTCCTCCACGGTGGTGGTCGAGTGGGGGGAGGCAGAGCGCAGAGCCCCTCCAGGCACACGGGGTGGTAGAAGTCCCTACAGACCCTCCACCCCAAGCTCTGTCTCCATCCTCCTCGCCATCAACAAATAAACCCAGGTTCGGTCCACACCATTTCCAACAACATCGCTCTCCTCCCGCCGCTCCTCCACGGTGGTGGTCGAGTGGGGGGAGGCAGAGCGCAGAGCCCCTCCAGGCACACGGGGTGGCAGAAGTCCCTACAGACCCTCCACCCCAAGCTCTGTCTCCATCCCCCTCGCCATCAACAAGTAAACCCAGGTTCGGTCTACACCATTTCCAACAACATCGCTCTCCTCCCGCCGCTCCTCCACGGTGGTGGTCGAGTGGGGGGAGGCAGAGCGCAGAGCCCCTCCAGGCACACGGGGTGGTAGAAGTCCCTACAGACCCTCCACCCCAAGCTCTGTCTCCATCCTCCTCACCATCAACAAATAAACCCAGGTTCGGTCTCCATCGTCTCCATTTTCAACAACATCGCTCTCCTCCCGCCGCTCCTCCACGGTGGTGGTCGAGTGGGGGGAGGCAGAGCGCAGAGCCCCTCCAGGCGCACGGGGTGGTAGAAGTCCCTACAGACCCTCCACCCCAAGCTCTGTCTCCATCCTCCTCGCCATCAACAACAACAAAGGATTTCCTCCACAGCTCTCCTCCACCACTCCTCCGCAGCAGTGATCGAGTGGGGGGAGGCAGAGCGCCAACGCCTCTCCAGGTACACGGGGTGGTTACGGTCCCCACAGACCCACCCACCCCAAGCTCTGTCTCCATCCTCCTCGCCATCAACAACATTAACACAGCTTCCTCCGGAAAAATACCAAAAATGGGTCCAGTTAACCCCAAATAGTTAGAAAAACCTACCTTAAACCACTTCCTGGAAAGATTAAAGATTCCATAATTTTCTAAAAAAAACTCCATCAGAGTATAATAACCCACGGAGGGGACGGTAAGATGATATACTTGACCGGGAAGGAGAATCCATGACGACGTGCGACGGCCAGTGCATTGCCTTTGGCTCCCCATGCTCAACTACCCAGTCGGTGGACGAGGTAGGGGGAGTCATCGAGATAGATATACCAAACCTAACCCAGCCAGTGCCAACGGAAAGCTTAATCTCCTTTAAACCCACACAAATAACATCTTACCGAATAATATTCTCCTTTGGAAGAGACCGAGGATATGTAATGAAAAATATGCATAAAATCCTAATGGGAAGTAGAAACCAAATTCACCATTGTGAGAATAATTAGGGATGAAATCCCACCATGAAGAGGAAAACAAACTCACCTACTGTGACAATAATTATGCATAACATTCCATTATGAAAAAGAAACCAAACTCACCTATTGTGACAATAATTATGCATAACATCCCGTTTGGAAGAAGAAACTAAACTCACCTATTGTGACAATAATTATGCATAACATCCCGTTTGGAAGAAGAAACTAAACTCACCTATTGTGACAATAATTATGCATAACATCCCACTATGAAAAAGAAACTAAATTCATCATTTTGAGCATAATTATATATGAAATCCCACTGATGCATAAAACAGGACGAATTTCCACCTGGCACAGCCGACTGCAACAGGTCTGTGACCTTTGACCTCAGTAATTCACAGCAGACTCTCAACAAATAAAACCAGGATAACAAATAATGACAGATTTTATGTAAACCTCGTCAGGATAATTTCAACATGGGGCAGGATTACCGGTGGAGAGAGGACGGTAATAGTTGCAGCTACCTGGGGCTCAACGATCCCCTCCATACGGTGCTTTTGGACGTGACCAAAAGAGTCCTCCACAACCCCACACGTCAGGTTCACGCTGATCAAAACCAGGAGAAGAACAACAACATATGGATAAGCAGAAATTTAAAAAAAACAAATCCACCTATGGTGACAATAATTATGCATAAAATCCCACTGAGAAGAAACAAAATCCATCTATTGTGACAATAATTACGCATAAAATCCTATTTGAAGGAAGAAACAAAATCCACCTATTGTGACAATAATTATGCATAAAATCCTATTTGAAGGAAATAACAAAATCCACCTATTGTGAGAATAATTAGACATAAAATCCTATTTGAAGGAAGAAACAAAATCCACCTATTGTGACAATAATTATGCACAAAATCCTATTTGAAGGAAGAATCAAAATCCACCTATTGTGACAATAATTATGCATAAAATCCTATTTGAAGGAAATAACAAAATCCACCTATTGTGAGAATAATTAGACATAAAATCCTATTTGAAGGAAGAAACAAAATCCACCTATTGTGATAATAATTATGCATAAAATCCTATTTGAAGGAAGAAACAAAATCCACCTATGGTGACAATAATTATGCATAAAATCCTATTTGAAGGAAGAAACAAAATCCACCTATTGTGAGAATAATTAGACATAAAATCCCACTGGAAAGAAGAAACAAAACACTCTTAAGGTGATAAAACAATTCACTGATGCCCACTGGAGAGAAGATTAATGCATAAAACAGGATCGCCAGCAGAGGGAGCCATCCCACCGTGTAACCCATGGTGGGCTGTGAGGAATGATGGGAGATTGAGTCCCACATGGCCTCACATACAAAATCACAGTTTGCAGCCCTCTGGTGGCAACGATTGGAAATTACACTTATTAGAGACACACTTCCTGACCAGATGCATTCTGGGAGGACAAAATTCATAACTTTATAGGCTTTTACACAATTTACCACAAACTTTATACAGCTTAAATGTTTAAAAACATAATGTATAATCATACAGCTTCCCTTTAAAAGTAAATAAGAACATTATTCTACACAAAACCGTGACCCCAAACAGGTGATGATTTTCAATATAACACACAGGATTTCACTTGTACAAACTTTCCAGACCTGGAAACTATAAACTTATGATACCTGGGGTCGCGCGGTGTACTGAGACACAGGTACTAATTAGAACTCTAGTAATTAATATTTTATATTTAATGTTTAAGTTTTAATATTAAAATCCTAACATTAATACTTTGAATGATAACATGTAGAATCTTAAACCTATAAGTTTTAAACCTAAATATTTAAAATGTCAAACTTTAATAACCAAAAATTAGATTATTAAAAAGCTATTATATTAGCTCCGCCGTTGCCTGACGACCACAGAGGATTCCTGACAACCACAGAAACTCCCAGCGATCAGAGAGAATCCCTGACAACCACAGGGAACACCCGACCCTTCAAGCCTGACTGGGCAGATCGTGGTAACCTAACGGTGTTAACAACCGATCAAACCCGATCAGGCGGTAAGTATTACCTTGATTCACTTGCACTCACACTCACCTCCTCCAAACCACCGAACAATGGAGCGACTCCTCTGGAACCTGCAAACGTGACTGAAAAAGTGAGCTCGCTGAACTAATAATAGCCTCCTTCTTTAACAAAATTCTACCTTGCGCGTCTCAAAAAATTAGAATTGAATATAAAAACTCAACTTTTAGCTGAACCAGAACTGTAACTCCAAAATATTAACAAAACTTTAGCTAAAATATAGGAACCTTAAATCCAATTGGCTATGGGACACACCCTGAGATTTGATCAACCTCAGGGGGGCCGTCCTTGGGTGAGAGTGTCTAGTGGTAATGGCCGAAACACTCTGTGATCCTAAGGTGCACTACTGATGATGTGTCCCACCATTTAGCTTCTTAAAACTTAGCCTTAGGGGCAAATAATTGGCTTCCAAGATCTAGGCTGGCCGAAATAGAGACCACTACTAGAATTAAACTTCCTAAAATAGTCCTAACTTCTCAAAATTAGTTTAGCTTCCCTAAATTAACCAAAACACCACAAATTTAGCCACGCCTAACCTTAAACTCGGATTCTACGCCTAAACCTAACCACGCCTAACCTTAAACTCGGATCTTACGCCTAAACCTAACCACGCCTAACCTTAAACTCGAGGCCTACGCCTAAACCTAACCACGCCTAACCTTAAACTCGAGGCCTACGCCTAAACCTAACCACGCCTAACCTTAAACTCGAGGCCTACGCCTAAACCTAACCACGCCTAACCTTAAACTCGGGGCCTACGCCTAAACCTCACCATTAGTCCTAGCTACTAATCCTAACCTAACCCTCATCCTAACCCTAACCCTAACCAATGAACCTGGATCTGGTTCTGATCCAGACACTGGTCCTAACCCTAACCAGTTGCTCTTAACCTAATTCTAAAACCTAACCTTAACACAAGATTTTCTCCACGGCTCTCCTCCACCACTCCTCCGCAACAGTGATCGGGTGGGAGGAGGCAGAGCGCCAACGCCTCTCCAGGCACACGGGGTGGTTACGGTCCCCACAGACCCACCCACCCCAAGCTCTGTCTCCATCCTCCTCGCCATCAACAACAGCGGAGGATTTCCTCCACAGCTCTCCTCCACCACTCCTCCACAAAGGTGGTGGGGTGGGGGGAGGCAGAGCGCAGAGCCCCTCCAGGCACACGGGGTGGCAGAAGTCCCTACAGACCCTCCACCCCAAGCTCTGTCTCCATCCCCCTCGCCATCAACAAGTAAACCCAGGTTCGGTCTACACCATTTCCAACAACATCGCTCTCCTCCCGCCGCTCCTCCACGGTGATGGTCGAGTGGGGGGAGGCAGAGCGCAGAGCCCCTCCAGGCACACGGGGTGGCAGAAGTCCCTACAGACCCTCCACCCCAAGCTCTGTCTCCATCCCCCTCGCCATCAACAAGTAAACCCAGGTTCGGTCTACACCATTTCCAACAACATCGCTCTCCTCCCGCCGCTCCTCCACGGTGATGGTCGAGTGGGGGGAGGCAGAGCGCAGAGCCCCTCCAGGCACACGGGGTGGTAGAAGTCCCTACAGACCCTCCACCCCAAGCTCTGTCTCCATCCCCCTCGCCATCAACAAGTAAACCCAGGTTCGGTCTACACCATTTCCAACAACATCGCTCTCCTCCCGCCGCTCCGCCACGGTGGTGGTCGAGTGGGGGGAGGCAGAGCGCAGAGCCCCTCCAGGCACACGGGGTGGTAGAAGTCCCTACAGACCCTCCACCCCAAGCTCTGTCTCCATCCTCCTCACCATCAACAAATAAACCCAGGTTCGGTCTCCATCGTCTCCATTTTCAACAACATCGCTCTCCTCCCGCCGCTCCTCCACGGTGGTGGTCGAGTGGGGGGAGGCAGAGCGCAGAGCCCCTCCAGGCACACGGGGTGGTAGAAGTCCCTACAGACCCTCCACCCCAAGCTCTGTCTCCATCCTCCTCGCCATCAACAACAACAAAGGATTTCCTCCACAGCTCTCCTCCACCACTCCTCCACAGCGGTGATCGAGTGGGAGGGGGCAGAGCGCCAACGCCTCTCCAGGCACACGGGGTGGTTACGGTCCCCACAGACCCACCCACCCCAAGCTCTGTCTCCATCCTCCTTGCCATCAACAACATTAACACAGCTTCCTCCGGAAAAATACCAAAAATGGGTCCAGTTAACCCCAAATAGTTAGAAAAACCTACCTTAAACCACTTCCTGGAAAGATTAAAGATTCCATAATTTTCTAAAAAAAACTCCATCAGAGTATAATAACCCACGGAGGGGACGGTAAGATGATATACTTGACCGGGAAGGAGAATCCATGACGACGTGCGACGGCCAGTGCATTGCCTTTGGCTCCCCATGCTCAACTACCCAGTCGGTGGACGAGGTAGGGGGAGTCATCGAGATAGATATACCAAACCTAACCCTAACCCTAACCCTAACCCTAACCCCCCCCTAACCCTAACCCTAACCCTAACCCTAACCCTAACCCTAACCCACTAACCCTAACCCTAACCCTAACCCTAACCCTAACCCTAACCCCTAACCCACTAACCCTAACCCTAACCCTAACCCTAACCCTAACCCTAACCCCCTAACCCTAACCCTAACCCTAACCCCTAACCCTAACCCTAACCCTAACCCTAACCCTAACCCTAACCCTAACCCTAACCCTAACCCTAACCCTAACCCTAACCCTAACCCTAACCCTAACCCCTAACCCCTAACCCTAACCCTAACCCTAACCCTAACCCTAACCCTAACCCTAGCTTCCCTAAATTAACCAAAACATCACAAATTTAGCCACGCCTAACCTTAAACTCGGATCCTACGCCTAAACCTAACCACGCCTAACCTTAAACTCGGGGCCTACGCCTAAACCTAACCACGCCTAACCTTAAACTCGAGGCCTACGCCTAAACCTAACCATTAGCCCTAGCCACTAATCCTAACCTTACCCTTAACCTAACCCTAACCCTAACCACTAATCTTAGCTGCTAATCCTAACCCTTAACCTCATCCTAACCCTAACCAATAATCTCAGCTGCTAATCCTAACCCTCAATCCTAATCCTAACCCTAACCAATAATCTTAGGGTTAATTTAACCTGAACGCCTAAACCTAACCTTAAACTTAACGTCTAAACTTAACCTTCATCTGGATTCCGCTCATTCACTCTGCTCCCGCACTCGCTCCCCCTACAGGGGTTTAAGTGTGGTAGACAGGGGGGTCAAAGCCCAGCCCGGCTACGGGTGCTGCAGTGGTCCAGACCGACCCTCTCACCCGGACCCAGTTCTCTTGTCTCTTGTCTCTTCCTCTCTCCCTCTCCCACTCATTCACTCTGCTCCCTATCACTCCCCCGACAAGGGTGTGAGTGTGGGAGACAGGGGGATCAAGGCCCAGCCCGGCCACGGGTGCTGCAGTGGTCCAGACCGACCCTCTCACTCGGATCCAGTTCTCTTGTCTCTTCTCTCTTCCTCTCTCCCTCTCCCACTCATTCACTCTGCTCCCTATCACTCCCCCTACCAGGGTGTGAGTGTGGGAGACAGGGGGATCAAGGCCCAGCCCGGCCACGGGTGCTGTTGTGGTCCAGACCGACCCTCTCACTCGGATCCAGTTCTCTTGTCTCTCCTCTTCTCTCTCTCTCTCTCTCTCTCTCTCTCTCTCTCTCTCTCTCTCTCTCTCTCTCTCCCTGTCGGGTGCTGTAGGGTCCAGACCGACCCTCTCACCTGGACCCTCTTCTCTTGTCTCTCCTCTTCTCTCTCTCTCCCTCTCTCTCTCTCTCTCTCTCTCTCTCTCTCTCTCTCTCTCTCTCTCCCTGTCGGGTGCTGTAGGGTCCAGACCGACCTCTCTCTTTCTCTCTCTCTCCCTCTCTCTCTCTCTCTCTCTCTCTCTCTCTCTCTCTCTCTCCCTCTCTCTCTCTCTCTCTCTCTCTCTCTCTCTCCCTGTCGGGTGCTGTAGGGTCCAGACCGACCCTCTCACCCAGACCCACTTCTCTTGTCTCTCCTCCTCTCTCTCTCTCTCTCTCTCTCTCTCTCTCTCACATACACACACACACACTCTCCTCGCCACCATCCCTCCATGAGAGTGGATGAATATTGAAGACAGAATCAACAATCCATGGTGGATCACTGAAGCTTTTCTGGATGAAGGATCAGCTCAGAACCCAAAAACCAAACCACAGACCGTGTAACTACATAAGGGAAGTCACATGACAACAAATGACACAGAGATGTATAGCGAAATGCGCCGGCCAGTGCATTACCTTTGGCTCCCCATTCAACCACCCAGTCGTCGGATGAGGTGGGGGGAGTCATCGAGATAGTTTTCCCCAACCTAACCCGCCCGAGCCTATCGGACAGAATACTCTCCTATGGAAAGTCAAGGTTAACCTCACCTGAGCTGACTCCATTCTAGTCCAGATGCAGCAGAAGAAGTAAGTATGAGAAGAACATGGACATTTATGAAGATGCATCTCCACCTGGGACAGCCAATTGCAAAAAGTCTGTGACCTTTGACCTTAATAGCTCATAATGAGCTCTCAACAAATATAAACCAGAATTTAAACAGTAGATCAACAACTAGGACAACAGATAATATGACAGAATTCAATTACATCCAGTTAAGATAATCAATTTTAACAAGAAACGGGACTGCCAGTGGAGATAAGGTGAGAGACGTGGCAGCTACCTGGGGCTCAGCGACCCCCTCCATCTGGTGCTTTTGGACGTGACCAAAAGAGTCCAAGCCCCACATGTCAGGTTCACGAGTACTACAAGATCCAATCCAGGAGAAGAGGAAGAAGAACAACATGATAGGATAAACAACTAACTAATAACCAGACAGTTAACAAGAATGCACAATAAAAATAAATGCTGAGAGTAGCTAAGAAGATTAAAAGCCACCTAAGCTGGCACAGTAGAAATATCATAGCAATAATGG
This sequence comes from Dascyllus trimaculatus, assembly GCA_024666655.1. Lineage (NCBI taxonomy): Eukaryota > Metazoa > Chordata > Actinopteri > Pomacentridae > Dascyllus > Dascyllus trimaculatus. Next base: position 8,522 of record JAMOIN010001001.1, read on the forward strand.
AAATTTTTCTTTTATTAATAACATCAAGCCTTACAAGAATAACACTCAGGACAGTAAGAAGGAAGAAAATAACAAGATAATACTTAAATAATAACCAGACGGCTGACAAGAATGAAATACAGATAGAAGATAAGAAGATTAAAAGCCACCTTAGCTGACACAGAAGAAATATCATAGCAATAATGGAAATTTTTCCTTTATTAATAACATCAAGCCTTACAAGAATAACACTCAGGACAGTAAGAAGGAAGAAAATAACAAGATAATACTTAAATAATAACCAGACGGCTGACAAGAATGAAATACAGATAGAAGATAAGAAGATTAAAAGCCACCTGAGCTGACACAGAAGAAATATCATAGCAATAATGGAAATTTTTCCTTTATTAATAACATCAAGCCTTACAAGAATAACACTCAGGACAGTAAGAAGGAAGAAAATAACAAGATAATACTTAAATAATAACCAGACGGCTGACAAGAATGAAATACAGACAGAAGGTAAGAAGATTAAAAGCCACCTGAGCTGACACAGAAGAAATATCATAGCAATAATGCAAACTTTTCCTTTATTAATAACACTAAGAATAACACTCAGGACAGCAATAATGAAGAAAATAACAGAAGAAATAGTTCAATAACAACCAGACAGGTGACAGAATGTACAATAAGAAGACGTAGAATTAGAATAGAATCAGAAGATTAATAACAAGGAGAAACAATGACAGCTCACTGATACCCGTTTGAGAGAAAATGAATGCATAAAACAGGATCGCCAGCAGAGGGAGCCATCCCACCGTGTAACTCATGGTGTGGCGCGAGGGATGATGGGAGATTGAGTCCCACACGACCTCACATACAAAACCACAGTCTACAGCCCCCTGGTGGCAGCGGTTGGAAATTACACTTATTGGAAACACACTTCCTGACCAGATGCAGTCTGGGAGGACAAAATTTACAACTTTACAGTCTTATACACAACTTACCGCGAACTTTATACAGCTTAAATGTTTAAAAACATAAAGTTTAATCATACAGCTTCCCTTTAAATATAATTAAGAACATTATTTTACACAAAACCGTGACCCCGAATAGATGATGATTTTCAATATAACACACAGGATTTCACCTGTACAAACTTTCCAGACCTGTGAACTATAAACTTATATTACCTGGGGTCACGCGGTGTACTGAGGCACAGGTACTAATTAGAACTCCAGTAATTAATATTTAATATTTAAGTTTAAATATTAAAACCTTAACATTAATACTTTGAATGACAAGGTATAGAGCCTTAAACCTTTACGTTTTAGACCTTAATATTCAAAATGTTAAACTTTAACAACTAGAACTTAGATTATCAAAAGCTATTACATTAGCTTCGCCGCTTCCGGATGTCCAGAGAGGATTCCTGACAGCAACAGAAACTTCCAGCGATCGGAGGGAATCCCAGACAACCACAGAAAACACTGATCAGATGGTAAGTATTACCTTGGCTCATCTACACTCACACTCACCTCCTCCAGATCACCGAATGATGGGACTGCTCCTCTGGAACCTGCAAACGTGACTGAAAAAGTGAGCTCACTAAAATGATAATAGCCTCCTTCTTTAACAAAATCCCACTTTGCGCGTCTCAAAAAATTAGAATTGAATACAAAACCTCGACTTTTAGCTGAACTAGAACTGTAACTCCAAAATATTATCAAAACTTTAGCTAAAATATAGGAACCTTAAATCCAATTGGCTATGGGACACACCCTGAGATTTGATCAACCTCAGGGGGGCCGTCCTTGGGTGAGAGTGTCTAGTGGTAATGGCCGAAACACTCTGTGATCCTAAGGTGCACTACTGATGATGTGTCCCACCATTTAGCTTCTTAAAACTTAGCCTTAGGGGCAAATAATTGGCTTCTAAGATCTAGGCTGGCCGAAATAGAGACCACTACTAGAATTAAACTTCCTAAAATAGACTTAACTTGTCAAAATTAGTTTAGCTTCCCTAAATTAACCAAAACATCACAAATTTAGCCACGCCTAACCTTAAACTCGGATCCTACGCCTAAACCTAACCACGCCTAACCTTAAACTCGGGGCCTACGCCTAAACCTAACCACGCCTAACCTTAAACTCGAGGCCTACGCCTAAACCTAACCATTAGCCCTAGCCACTAATCCTAACCTTACCCTTAACCTAACCCTAACCACTAATCTTAGCTGCTAATCCTAACCCTTAACCTCATCCTAACCCTAACCAATAATCTCAGCTGCTAATCCTAACCCTCAATCCTAATCCTAACCCTAACCAATAATCTTAGGGTTAATTTAACCTGAACGCCTAAACCTAACCTTAAACTTAACGTCTAAACTTAACCTTCATCTGGATTCCGCTCATTCACTCTGCTCCCGCACTCGCTCCCCCTACAGGGGTTTAAGTGTGGTAGACAGGGGGGTCAAAGCCCAGCCCGGCTACGGGTGCTGCAGTGGTCCAGACCGACCCTCTCACCCGGACCCAGTTCTCTTGTCTCTTGTCTCTTCCTCTCTCCCTCTCCCACTCATTCACTCTGCTCCCTATCACTCCCCCGACAAGGGTGTGAGTGTGGGAGACAGGGGGATCAAGGCCCAGCCCGGCCACGGGTGCTGTTGTGGTCCAGACCGACCCTCTCACCCGGATCCAGTTCTCTTGTCTCTTCTCTCTTCCTCTCTCCCTCTCCCACTCATTCACTCTGCTCCCTATCACTCCCCCTACCAGGGTGTGAGTGTGGGAGACAGGGGGATCAAGGCCCAGCCCGGCCACGGGTGCTGTTGTGGTCCAGACCGACCCTCTCACTCGGATCCAGTCTCTCTCTCTCTCTCTCTCTCTCTCTCTCTCTCTCTCTCTCTCTCTCCCTGTCGGGTGCTGTAGGGTCCAGACCGACCCTCTCACCCAGACCCACTTCTCTTGTCTCTCCTCCTCTCTCTCTCTCTCTCTCTCTCTCTCTCTCTCTCCCTCTCTCTCTCTCTCTCTCTCTCTCTCTCTCTCTCTCTCTCTCTCTCTCTCTCTCTCTCTCTCTCTCTCTCTCTCCCTGTCGGGTGCTGTAGGGTCCAGACCGACCCTCTCACCCAGACCCACTTCTCTTGTCTCTCCTCCTCTCTCTCTCTCTCTCTCTCTCTCTCTCTCTCTCTCTCACATACACACACACACACTCTCCTCACCACCATCCCTCCATGAGAGTGGATGAATATTGAAGACAGAATCAACAATCCATGGTGGATCACTGAAGCTTTTCTGGATGTAGGATCAGCTCAGAACCCAAAAACCAAACCACAGACCGTGTAACTACATAAGGGAAGTCACATGACAACAAATGACACAGAGATGTATAGCGAAATGCGCCGGCCAGTGCATTACCTTTGGCTCCCCATTCAACCACCCAGTCGTCGGATGAGGTGGGGGGAGTCATCGAGATAGTTTTCCCCAACCTAACCCGCTCGAGCCTATCGGACAGAATACTCTCCTATGGAAAGTCAAGGTTAACCTCACCTGAGCTGACTCCATTCTAGTCCAGATGCAGCAGAAGAAGTAAGTATGAGAAGAACATGGACATTTATGAAGATGCATCTCCACCTGGGACAGCCAATTGCAAAAAGTCTGTGACCTTTGACCTTAATAGCTCATTATGAGCTCTCAACAAATATAAACCAGAATTTAAACAGAAGATCAACAACTAGGACAACAGATAATATGACAGAATTCAATTACATCCAGTTAAGATAATCAATTTTAACAAGAAACGGGACTGCCAGTGGAGATAAGGTGAGAGACGTGGCAGCTACCTGGGGCTCAGCGACCCCCTCCATCTGGTGCTTTTGGACGTGACCAAAAGAGTCCAAGCCCCACATGTCAGGTTCACGAGTACTACAAGATCCAATCCAGGAGAAGAGGAAGAAGAACAACATGATAGGATAAACAACTAACTAATAACCAGACAGTTAACAAGAATGCACAATAAAAATAAATGCTGAGAGTAGCTAAGAAGATTAAAAGCCACCTAAGCTGGCACAGTAGAAATATCATAGCAATAATGGAAATTTTTCCTTTATTAATAACATCAAGCCTTACAAGAATAACACTCAGGACAGTAAGAAGGAAGAAAATAACAAGATAATACTTAAATAATAACCAGACGGCTGACAAGAATGAAATACAGATAGAAGATAAGAAGATTAAAAGCCACCTTAGCTGACACAGAAGAAATATCATAGCAATAATGGAAATTTTTCCTTTATTAATAACATCAAGCCTTACAAGAATAACACTCAGGACAGTAAGAAGGAAGAAAATAACAAGATAATACTTAAATAATAACCAGACGGCTGACAAGAATGAAATACAGATAGAAGATAAGAAGATTAAAAGCCACCTGAGCTGACACAGAAGAAATATCATAGCAATAATGGAAATTTTTCCTTTATTAATAACATCAAGCCTTACAAGAATAACACTCAGGACAGTAAGAAGGAAGAAAATAACAAGATAATACTTAAATAATAACCAGACGGCTGACAAGAATGAAATACAGACAGAAGGTAAGAAGATTAAAAGCCACCTGAGCTGACACAGAAGAAATATCATAGCAATAATGCAAACTTTTCCTTTATTAATAACACTAAGAATAACACTCAGGACAGCAATAATGAAGAAAATAACAGAAGAAATAGTTCAATAACAACCAGACAGGTGACAGAATGTACAATAAGAAGACGTAGAATTAGAATAGAATCAGAAGATTAATAACAAGGAGAAACAATGACAGCTCACTGATACCCGTTTGAGAGAAAATGAATGCATAAAACAGGATCGCCAGCAGAGGGAGCCATCCCACCGTGTAACTCATGGTGTGGCGCGAGGGATGATGGGAGATTGAGTCCCACACGACCTCACATACAAAACCACAGTCTACAGCCCCCTGGTGGCAGCGGTTGGAAATTACACTTATTGGAAACACACTTCCTGACCAGATGCAGTCTGGGAGGACAAAATTTACAACTTTACAGTCTTATACACAACTTACCGCGAACTTTATACAGCTTAAATGTTTAAAAACATAAAGTTTAATCATACAGCTTCCCTTTAAATATAATTAAGAACATTATTTTACACAAAACCGTGACCCCGAATAGATGATGATTTTCAATATAACACACAGGATTTCACCTGTACAAACTTTCCAGACCTGTGAACTATAAACTTATATTACCTGGGGTCACGCGGTGTACTGAGGCACAGGTACTAATTAGAACTCCAGTAATTAATATTTAATATTTAAGTTTAAATATTAAAACCTTAACATTAATACTTTGAATGACAAGGTATAGAGCCTTAAACCTTTACGTTTTAGACCTTAATATTCAAAATGTTAAACTTTAACAACTAGAACTTAGATTATCAAAAGCTATTACATTAGCTTCGCCGCTTCCGGATGTCCAGAGAGGATTCCTGACAGCAACAGAAACTTCCAGCGATCGGAGGGAATCCCAGACAACCACAGAAAACACTGATCAGATGGTAAGTATTACCTTGGCTCATCTACACTCACACTCACCTCCTCCAGATCACCGAATGATGGGACTGCTCCTCTGGAACCTGCAAACGTGACTGAAAAAGTGAGCTCACTAAAATGATAATAGCCTCCTTCTTTAACAAAATCCCACTTTGCGCGTCTCAAAAAATTAGAATTGAATACAAAAACTCGACTTTTAGCTGAACTAGAACTGTAACTCCAAAATATTATCAAAACTTTAGCTAAATTATAGGAACCTTAAATCCAATTGGCTATGGGACACACCCTGAGATTTGATCAACCTCAGGGGGGCCGTCCTTGGGTGAGAGTGTCTAGTGGTAATGGCCGAAACACTCTGTGATCCTAAGGTGCACTACTGATGATGTGTCCCACCATTTAGCTTCTTAAAACTTAGCCTTAGGGGCAAATAATTGGCTTCTAAGATCTAGGCTGGCCGAAATAGAGACCACTACTAGAATTAAACTTCCTAAAATAGACTTAACTTCTCAAAATTAGTTTAGCTTCCCTAAATTAACCAAAACATCACAAATTTAGCCACGCCTAACCTTAAACTCGGATCCTACGCCTAAACCTAACCACGCCTAACCTTAAACTCGGGGCCTACGCCTAAACCTAACCACGCCTAACCTTAAACTCGAGGCCTATGCCTAAACCTAACCATTAGCCCTAGCCACTAATCCTAACCTTACCCTTAACCTAACCCTAACCCTAACCACTAATCTTAGCTGCTAATCCTAACCCTTAACCTCATCCTAACCCTAACCAATAATCTCAGCTGCTAATCCTAACCCTCAATCCTAATCCTAACCCTAACCAATAATCTTAGGGTTAATTTAACCTGAACGCCTAAACCTAACCTTAAACTTAACGTCTAAACTTAACCTTCATCTGGATTCCGCTCATTCACTCTGCTCCCACACTCGCTCCCCCTACAGGGGTTTAAGTGTGGTAGACAGGGGGGTCAAAGCCCAGCCCGGCTACGGGTGCTGCAGTGGTCCAGACCGACCCTCTCACCCGGACCCAGTTCTCTTGTCTCTTGTCTCTTCCTCTCTCCCTCTCCCTCTCATTCACTCTGCTCCCTATCACTCCCCCGACAAGGGTGTGAGTGTGGGAGACAGGGGGATCAAGGCCCAGCCCGGCCACGGGTGCTGTTGTGGTCCAGACCGACCCTCTCACTCGGATCCAGTTCTCTTGTCTCTTCTCTCTTCCTCTCTCCCTCTCCCACTCATTCACTCTGCTCCCTATCACTCCCCCTACCAGGGTGTGAGTGTGGGAGACAGGGGGATCAAGGCCCAGCCCGGCCACGGGTGCTGTTGTGGTCCAGACCGACCCCCTCACTCGGATCCAGTTCTCTTGTCTCTCCTCTTCTCTCTCTCTCTCTCTCTCTCTCTCTCTCTCTCTCTCTCTCCCTGTCGGGTGCTGTAGGGTCCAGACCGACCCTCTCACCTGGACCCTCTTCTCTTGTCTCTCCTCTTTTCTCTCTCTTTCTCTCTCTCTTTCTCTCTCTCTCCCTCTCTCTCTCTCTCTCTCTCTCTCTCTCTCTCTCTCTCTCCCTCTCTCTCTCTCTCTCTCTCTCTCTCTCTCTCCCTGTCGGGTGCTGTAGGGTCCAGACCGACCCTCTCACCCAGACCCACTTCTCTTGTCTCTCCTCCTCTCTCTCTCTCTCTCTCTCTCTCTCTCTCTCACATACACACACACACACTCTCCTCGCCACCATCCCTCCATGAGAGTGGATGAATATTGAAGACAGAATCAACAATCCATGGTGGATCACTGAAGCTTTTCTGGATGAAGGATCAGCTCAGAACCCAAAAACCAAACCACAGACCGTGTAACTACATAAGGGAAGTCACATGACAACAAATGACACAGAGATGTATAGCGAAATGCGCCGGCCAGTGCATTACCTTTGGCTCCCCATTCAACCACCCAGTCGTCGGATGAGGGGGGGGGAGTCATCGAGATAGTTTTCCCCAACCTAACCCGCCCGAGCCTATCGGACAGAATACTCTCCTATGGAAAGTCAAGGTTAACCTCACCTGAGCTGACTCCATTCTAGTCCAGATGCAGAGAAGAAGTAAGTATGAGAAGAACATGGACATTTATGAAGATGCATCTCCACCTGCAGGACAGCCAATTTGCAAAAAGTCTGTGACCTTTGACCTTAATAGCTCATTATGAGCTCTCAACAAATATAAACCAGAATTTAAACAGAAGATCAACAACTAGGACAACAGATAATATGACAGAATTCAATTACATCCAGTTAAGATAATCAATTTTAACAAGAAACGGGACTGCCAGTGGAGATAAGGTGAGAGACGTGGCAGCTACCTGGGGCTCAGCGACCCCCTCCATCTGGTGCTTTTGGACGTGACCAAAAGAGTCCAAGCCCCACATGTCAGGTTCACGAGTACTACAAGATCCAATCCAGGAGAAGAGGAAGAAGAACAACATGATAGGATAAACAACTAACTAATAACCAGACAGTTAACAAGAATGCACAATAAAAATAAATGCTGAGAGTAGCTAAGAAGATTAAAAGCCACCTAAGCTGGCACAGTAGAAATATCATAGCAATAATGGAAATTTTTCCTTTATTAATAACATCAAGCCTTACAAGAATAACACTCAGGACAGTAAGAAGGAAGAAAATAACAAGATAATACTTAAATAATAACCAGACGGCTGACAAGAATGAAATACAGATAGAAGATAAGAAGATAAAAAGCCACCTTAGCAGACACAGAAGAAATA
>JAMOIN010000406.1:0-100000 GCA_024666655.1 Dascyllus trimaculatus
TACCAGGGAGTACTAGGACTAATACACAGTAGTACTAGTACCAGGGAGTACTAGTACTAATACACAGTAGTACTAGTACCAGGGAGTACTAGGACTAATACACAGTAGTACTAGTACCAGGGAGTACTAGTACTAATACACAGTAGTACTAGTACACATTAGTACTAGTACCAGGGAGTACTAGTACTAATACACAGTAATACTAGTACCAGGGAGTACTAGGACTAATACACAGTAGTACTAGTACCAGGGAGTACTAGTACTAATACACAGTAGTACTAGTACCAGGGAGTACTAGGACTAATACACAGTAGTACTAGTACCAGGGAGTACTAGTACTAATACACAGTAGTACTAGTACCAGGGAGTACTAGTACTAATACCCATAATACTAGTACCAGGGAGTACTAGGACTAATACACAGTAGTACTAGTACCAGGGAGTACTAGTACTAATACACAGTAATACTAGTACCAGGGAGTACTAGGACTAATACACAGTAGTACTAGTACCAGGGAGTACTAGTACTAATACACAGTAGTACTAGTACCAGGGAGTACTAGGACTAATACACAGTAACACTAACACCAGGGAGTACTAGTACTAATACACAGTAGTACTAGTACCAGGGAGTACTAGTACTAATACACAGTAGTACTAGTACCAGGGAGTACTAGTACTAGCACACAGTAACACTAACACCAGGGAGTACTAGTACCAGTACACAGTAATACTAGTACCAGGGAGTACTAGGACTAATACACAGTAGTACTAGTACCAGGGAGTACTAGTACCAGGGAGTACTAGTACTAATACACAGTAGTACTAGTACCAGGGAGTACTAGTACTAATACACAGTAGTACTAGTACCAGGGAGTACTAGTACCAATACACAGTAGTACTAGTACCAGGGAGTACTAGTACCAGGGAGTACTAGTACCAATACACAGTAGTACTAGTACCAGGGAGTACTAGTACCAATACACAGTAGTACTAGTACCAGGGAGTACTAGTACCAATACACAGTAGTACTAGTACCAGGGAGTACTAGTACCAATACACAGTAGTACTAGTACCAGGGAGTACTAGTACCAGTACACACTGATGATCTTGTGTCAGGCCTCAGATGAGTTCTATAGAGGATGTAGGTTCTCCTTGACCTCGCAGTGTTCTGACCTCTGATTGGCTCCTGCTGGTTGACTGTGCTGCAGACAGACGGTGATGTGGTGGTTCTGATCTCTGGGGTTCTGGTCCTCATCACTCTGTTACCGATGATCCCTCAAGCCGGGAAGCAGCACATCTACGACTTCTTCGACGTGTTCGGACGACTCGCCTCCTGGAGCTACAAGAACCCTGGTGAGAACAGAGGAGAACATCTGGGACAGAACCAGACCCTGAAGCATGTTCATGTGACTGAGCAGTAGATTAATCACCTGACTGACCAGGTGTGTCGGTTCTCCTCAGGTTCCTCCTGTGGTTCTGTTCTGTTTGTTCTGCTGTGAATTAACCAACTGATGTTTCAGTGAAATGACAACATGGAGCTGCCTGCTGCGTTCTGATTGGCTGCCTGCTGCGTTCTGATTGGCTGCCTGCTGTCTCCTGCAGGTCATGTGCCCGTGGTTCACCTGGTGCACCTGCATGCAGGTGTGTACTCTCTGTTCCACCGTCTCTATGGGATGTTCCCCTGTAACTTCATCTCCTACCTGAGGCTGCACTACAGCATGAAGGAGAACCTGGACACCTTCCAGGAGGTGGTCAAGGTCAGAACACCAGTACACACCAGTACACACCAGTACACACCAGTAACACTCTACTGGTTTCCAAGTTGCAGCATGATGTCAGGTTTTAAATCATACGTCAGAGTAAACTTTATTTACAACGTGTTTGTTTACACTGAATAACAGCAGAGCCAGAACCAGAACCAGAACCTCTAGAACTGAACAAGGTTTTTAGTTGACTCTGGTCTGGTTTGATCAAAGACTGTAGAATCCATTAAATCACTGAAGCACCTGTACGTCACTGCTGCCTCCTGATTGGCTGATTCATGACTCCAGGTGTTCAGCTTGTTCCTGCTGATCGCTCTGCTGACTGATGACTGTCTGTCTACCTGTCTGTCTACCTGTGTCTCTACCTGTCTCTCTACCTGTCTGTCTGTCCTCCAGCCGATGTTAGAACACGTCCGGGTTCATCCAGAACTTGTCACCGGGACTCAGGACTATGAACTGGACCCGTCCAGGTGAGTCTGCAGGTGGAACCGGTCCAGAACCAGAACCTGCTCGGCTTCTCATTTCACAGACAACCTGAAAAGCTTTCAGTCACATGACCTGAGCTTCATCAGCAGTTTGTTTCTGTGGCGACCAATCAGCTGAGGGTCTACAGACAGGAAGTCCTTAAAGGGTCATTGATCAGAGTTCTACCTTCAGACTATGAATAGTATGAAGAACTGATGAAGAACCAGGTGATCAGAGGAGCTTATTGATGATGAATCTGATCAGCACCTGTCGGTATTGATTGATTGGTTCTCAGGTGGAGGTGCTATGAAGTCCACGACATTGTGATCGAATGTTCCCGAGTGTCTCTGGATCCTCTGGAGTCGTCCTGTGAGGAAGATCTGAGCTCCTCCTCCTCGCTGCCTCACCTGGAGCTCACCTGCAGCTCAGACATGCTCGGCAGCACAGGTGAGTCAGTAGAACCTGGAGGTTCTGCATCATCAGAACCTAAACACACCTGGACTTCCTCACAGGTTATTCTGCTGGTTACAGGCAGAGGGGAGGAGCTATAGTCAGTGGGCAGGGTTACAGGCAGAGGGGCGGGGCTTAAGTTGTTTTTACCTGAACACACCTGGACTTCCTCACAGGTTATTCTGCTCTGAGCTGATTCACCTTCATCAGCATTAACTCGGTGACTTTCCTTCTGAACTCACACGTTTCTGTTAACAGGACGTCCAGCTCACCTGACACTCAGCTCCTCCCACATACAGGTAACACACCTGGACACTGACACCTCCACCACACTCTGCTGGATGTTTTTAGTTATTTTAGTCATGTTTTAGTCAACGAGTCTGCTTCCTAAGCTTCAGTCTTTCTGGACGGTTGCTGTTACTTTGGACAGTCCAGGTAAAACCACCTGTCTGTGTGTAGGCTGATGATGTCACATGGAGCCCCTCCTCTCACTGCGGTTTGTCGACGCCCCCACCTGAACCAGCTGCTGCAGGCTCCAACCCCCTGAGCAGGTGTACCTCCATCTCAGGTGAGATGATGTCAGCGTGTGTGTGTGTGTGTGTGTGTGTGTGTACTGACACCCTGTGTGTGACTCCAGGTGTGAGGTCATCAGCTTCCATGCACATAGCTCCGCCCCCTGACGTTGTCCCGCCTCCTGACAGCCAGGTGAGATCAAGTGATGTTCAGCTGCTGCAGGTTGTTGTGAAGCAGCAGGTGAAGTTTCTCTGTCTCCTCACAGGTGAAGCAGCCAATCACAGAGAAGCAGAAAAATGGTCGCAGTGATGTCATCAAGAGCAGCAGAGAAGGTGAGCTGATCAGCTGGTCGATTGGTGATGTCACTGCAGATTGATTGTCTTCCTCTCTGTTTTTTTCCAGATGTTCATCTGGAGTCGCAGCTGCCTCCCCCCTCCTCCCCCTCCTTAGAGCCACGCCCACTCACCTCTACCCCCAGTCGTGATGAGTCATCAGTCCCCCTTCCTCCCTACCTCACCCCTCCTCACACCCTCTCATTGGAGGCCCTGTTTGGCCACGCCCCCTCGGACAGCAGCCCCACCCCTCTGTATGAGCAGCTGTTGGAGCTCTCTCTGCCTCGGGCCGCTTCGCTGTTTGTGGAGAAGAAGACGCAGGTAAACAGACATCAGAGTTTAAAGAGCTGATCAGTCTGATCACTGATCAATAACCTTAATAATCTGTTTCCTGCAGGAGGTGCTGCAGAGGGCGGGGGAGGAGCAGGGGGGAGGAGCCGAGAGGGAGGAGGAGCTCGTCTCCCCCCTGAAGGTTCTGGATCAGCTGATCGTCCATGGACACGACGCCCACCAGCACCTGAGCAGGAGGTGAGACCGTCCAATCAGGAGGCAGCTTCAGCACTGAAAGGGGCGGGGCTATGATCATACAGGCAGAGGGGCGGGGCTTCTGAATAATAACGTGAATATTAGTATGTTAATAACGTGTTGTCCTCATAGTTTCAGTCGTAGCCTCTGGACTAGTCTGAGTTCATCCAAGACCAGACTAGTCCAGATGAGTGAAGCCGCGGGGGAAACCTGATCTGGATGACTGAGAACCTTCACAGACGTCTTCACGTGTTGATATTAACATATGAGCTCCCGAGGACCTCTGCTGACCTTCTGTTCTGGTTGCAGGTTCTCTGCAGGCAATAAGTCGGTGGATCGGAGTCTTTCTGGAGGTAAACAGCAGAGCATGAGAACCAAAGGTACCTGAAACTAACTGAGAGGACTCACCTGTTCACCTGTTCACCTGTTCACCTCATTAACCCCTTAGTTTAACCTGAGCACCAGCCGGCCGCTGGTTCTTCTGGTTCTGAGGCTCAGTTTGTTGGAACGTGTCGGGTTAAAGAGCAGTTTAAAGCTCCGTGTTCCTGCATGAGTTTAAAGTCATGATTTGTGTGTGTTACTGGGAGGGATGTTCTAACCGGTTCTGACCCAAACTAACCCGACTGACCTGCCGTCTCCTGACACAGTTTATAAGAGCTGCAGTTAAAACAGAAAGAGAATCACAGAGATGAACATGCAGAGCAGGAGTGTCCAATCCTGGTCCTCGAGGGCCCCTATCCAGCATGGTTTAGATGTTTCCCTCTTCCAACACCTGATTCAATGATCTGGATCATTATCAGGCTTCTGAAGAGCTGATCATTGGAATCAGGTGTGTTGGAAGAGGAAACATCTAAAACATGCAGGATAGGGGCCCTCAAGGACCAGGATTGCCCACCCCTGCTGTAGAGCAACGATCAGCAGACACAACACAGACCATCTGATACAACTCTGTGTTCAGGCCCCGCCCAGGGGGAGGAGCTTCAGTGTGTGAGGAGTCAGCTCCTATTGGTCCACAGCCAGCTGCAGTACGAGCGTTTTAAGCGTCAGCAGCACGCCATCAGGAACCGCCGCCTGCTGCGCCGAGTCATCAACGCCACGGCCCTGGAGGAGCACAGTGTCGCCATGGTAACACGCCAGCCTGACCCCGCCCACTCTGGCCTCCGTCACTGCTTCTGCTACTCTGACTGCTCCTACTTGTCCTGCAGAAGGAGCTGCTCTCCGTTCAGGACGAGGAGATCCGCAGCCTGAAGACGAGTCTAGACGAAGAACAGCGACGGAAGGCTGAGCTGCAGCTCGACACGAACACACACATCCAACTGCTGCAGACACACAACACACAACTACTGCTGCAGCAACAGGAGGAGCAGAGACACAACCAGAGACTGCAGGTACACACACACACACACACACACACACACACACACACACACACTGATATAGACACAATCAGTCAATCAAATTTAGAATAACAACACATCATTAGAAAGAAGTTTCATGTTGATTCTGTGCTGTGATTGGCTGTTTTCAACAATCTGTGCTGTGATTGGCTGTTTTCAACAATCTGTGCTGTGATTGCCTGTTTTCAACAATCTGTGCTGTGATTGGCTGTTTTCAACCATCTGTGCTGTGATTGGCTGTTTTCAACAATCTGTGCTGTGATTGGCTGTTTTCAACCATCTGTGCTGTGATTGGCTGTTCCAGAGTGAGCTTCAGGAGTGTCAGAGCAGGCTGAGGGATCTGGAGGCGGAGCTTCAGAGAGCCAATAACAAGGCGTATAATGCTGAACACCAGCTCACCCAGCTGTCACTCAAGGTGAGGAGGATTCTGATTGGCTGATTGTTCTTTATTATTCTGAACCTTAAAACCTGCTGGAGGTTTGAAAGACGAGTTTTCTTGTGAAACACTAAGAAGCATCAGATTTTCAACTTCTGTCTGGTCCTTGAACGCGTCGTCAGGATGAATAACCAGCTCAGAGTAGAATCCTGACGTCTGATCTCCTTAGAAACCCTCCACCTGTTCAGGTGGTGTGTAGCTGTGGTTCCTGTCGGTGCCTGCAGGGGGAGACAGAAGCTTTAATGTCTGTGTTCTGTGTTGCAGCTGAGCAGCAGCGAACAGCTGCAGCAGCAGATGTTCCTCCAGAACCAGCAGTTGGTCCTGCTCAGAGAAACCAACCGGGTTCTGACCGAACAGCTGGAGGGAGGAGAGACGCAGCGCTGCTCCGTAAGAACCTCAGTGGGAGGATAGAGAACCACGGTTCTACAGAGAACAGGATCTAATCTGTGGGGTTTAACGTCCTGATTAACACTGAGAACAGAACACAGAACCACCAGAACCGGGTTTATCACAGTACATCACTGACAGGCAGGAAGTTAACAAGGTAAATGAACCCTGTGACTGTGTGGTGCAGGAGGCGTCCATGCTGCAGTGCACTGTGGGTAAAGACTACCAGCGGCTGAAGGACAGCGACGTCCAGCTGAGACAGAAGCTGGAAGCAGCCAATCACAGGATCTCAGAGCTGGAGACTCACCTGAGCAAGAAGGACCAGCTGATCCTGGACCAGAAGAAACTGCTGGAGGACACCAAGAACCAGAGCAGGTCAGAGTCCTTGCTGCTGACCTGCTAACCAGCTAACCAGCTATCCTGTTAACCGCCAACATGGCAACCATCTAACCTGTTACCAGCTAACATGTTAACCTGCTAACCTGTTAACTTGCTATCCTAGTAACCATCTGACCTGTTAACAGCTAACCTGCTAACCAACTAACCTGTTAAATGGCTAATCTGCTAACCAGGTTAGTTAACCAGGTAACCTGGTAATATGTTAACCAGCTAACATGCTAACATCTTGTTTAAAAATTAGCAAAAAAAAAAACAAAACAGTTTGCATCAAACAGAACATGTAGAACCAGAACCTCCTCCTCCTGGTCCTGGTCCAGATGGGTCATGATGAGATGTTCCTCCATGCTGGATGTATCTCCAGCTACTAGATCTTCCTCCATGCTGGATGTATCTCCAGCTACTAGATGTTCCTCCATGCTGGATGTATCTCCAGCTACTAGATGTTCCTCCATGCTGGATGTATCTCCAGTTACTAGATGTTCCACCGTGCTGGATGTATCTCCAGCTACTAGATGTTCCTCCATGCTGGATGTATCTCCAGTTACTAGATGTTCCACCGTGCTGGATGTATCTCCAGCTACTAGATGTTCCTCCATGCTGGATGTATCTCCAGCTACTAGATGTTCCTCCATGCTGGATGTATCTCCAGCTACTAGATGTTCCTCCATGCTGGATGTATCTCCGGCTACTAGATGTTCCTCCATGCTGGATGTATCTCCGGCTACTAGATGTTCCTCCATGCTGGATGTATCTCCAGCTACTAGATGTTCCTCCATGCTGGATGTATCTCCAGCTACTAGATGTTCCTCCATGCTGGATGTATCTCCGGCTACTAGATGTTCCTCCATGCTGGATGTATCTCCGGCTACTAGATGTTCCTCCATGCTGGATGTATCTCCGGCTACTAGATGTTCCTCCATGCTGGATGTATCTCCAGCTACTAGATGTTCCTCCATGCTGGATGTATCTCCAGCTACTAGATGTTCCTCCATGCTGGATGTATCTCCAGCTACTAGATGTTCCGCCATGCTGGATGTATCTCCAGCTACTAGATGTTCCTCCATGCTGGATGTATCTCCAGCTACTAGATGTTCCTCCATGCTGGATGTATCTCCAGCTACTAGATGTTCCTCCATGCTGGATGTATCTCCAGCTACTAGATGTTCCTCCATGATGGACGTATCTCCAGCTCCTGTCTCCTCTGTTCTCTGCAGAGGCTGGAAACATGCTTGTTGTTTTGTTTACTCTCATTGTTTGTTTGTTTGTTTGTTTAGGGCGGAGCTGTCGGCCTCTGACAGCCGCTGTGTCGCTCTGAGGAGAGCCAATCAGACGCTGCAGACGGAGATGCTTCACCTGTACAGTCAGATGCACCTGGACTCACAGCAGGACGCCTGCAGCAGGTGATCAGCTGGTTAATGTCAGGCCACCTGTTAACTAACCCGTCACATGAACACTGACAGGGTCTCCTATTGGACAGGACAGTTCCCTTCCTGTTCCTGTGGACTTTAAACATCCAATCAGAAGGAAGCATGCAGATGATAATGTGATGTCATCTCTCTCTCCTCAGGCCAAACGGCGGCAGCGTCGCCCTCCCCGTCACTCAGGACAGCATGCCCCGCCCCTCTTCTTCTTCTGCTGTCGGTATTCTGAACGGCACCGCGGAGGCCCTGTCCACCTCCCCCCTGCACCTCCCCTCATGCTCCTCCTCCCCCATCGACTCCCCCCTGGCCGTCGGCTCCTTCCTGGAGCAGCGAGCACGACAACTGTTCAGACCGACCAATCAGAGCCAGGAGGAGGAGGAGGAGGAGCTGACCAATCAGAGCCATGAGGAGGAGGAGGAGCCGACCAATCAGAGCCAGGAGGAGGAGGGGGAGGAGGAGGTCCAGCCGGGGAGTCCTCCTCTGGGTCAGGAGGTGGAGGAGGAGGCCTCCCTCCTCGCTGGCAGCCCCCAGACGGAGCCTCTGAGTCGGGCTGCAGCTCCAGACCTGACGCTGGCCGTCCGCCAGAGGAGGCACGAGCTGAGCATCATGGACTACGACGAGACGCTGCCCGAGTTCTGACGGAGGGAGGCGGGGCCAGGAGGAGCCAGGAGGAACCGGGGGAGGAGCTGACAGATCAGCAGGTGTTGAGAGAAACGATGAGTGAAAGCAGGACGAGGCTGTGAAGGTCCAGTGTGAGAGTTGAGCTCATTAAAGGGAAGAGGAGGGAAGGTGATGCAGCCTCAGACACTAGACCAGGTCCTGGCAGAGAAGCCAAATCATCCACTTCAAAGCTGCTTCATTCATGTTTACAGACACGAACACAGAATGTAGACGTCAGTGTGACGCTGGGGTTCCTCAGGGTTCCTCAGGGTTCCTCAGGGTTCCTCAGGGTTCTTCTGTTTACCTGCTGGCTTCAGTCAGGATCAGGAGGAAACGTCCACGAAACACTAATGAACCCACAGAAAACCTGATGTCCTAGTCCAGGCTCTGGGGATGCTTCAATGTCACACTTTAAATGCGAACAGATCCAGGCTGAGACCAGACCAGATCAGACCAGACCAGACCAGATCAGACCAGACCAGACCAGGTTAGACCAGACCAGACCAGACCAGACCAGGTCTAACCTCCAACAGAACTCAGCTCTAGTTGTTGGTGTTGGTGTGAACAGGTCTTAGACTGGGGTCAGGTCTAGAGGAACCTGGTTCTGAAGGCTGGTTGAGTTCAGGTGAGCTTTCATCTAAACCTGCTCCAGTCCAGGATCTGATGTTTCATTATTGATTAATTGGTTTGTGATCAGAAGGTTGCAGGATCCAAAGTGACGTCCTGAAGCCCAAAGACGTTCAGTCTGCCGAAGCTGTTTGTTCATTTCACACAAGGTTCAGGTGATTAGCCATCGATAAGTTAATTGATTAATCAGCTAATGATCAGTGTTTGCTGATCGGCTCAGTCCTGGTGATGACAACATGAACTCTGTGTGAAATAATGTTTTTTGACTGATGATCTGAGAACCTAAATCAATGAATCAATCAATCAGCTGATCATTTCCTGCCGCGTGTCGTTGATAAACCAAAGATTTCAACTCAGCAACTTTCCCTCATTCGTGTTGCTTCACTCAGAAACTTGTTGCCTGAAGAGACAAACTGTGAACAGTAAAATAAAGAATCTAAACTCAGCGTCTGATGTCATGAAGCACTGAAGGATCATGGGAGTGGTAGTCCTTAAAACAGCTGACGTATTAAACATCTATTCACATCATTTCCTTTAGAGGAGCTGCAAGTAATGTTAGCTAACACCTACTGCTAAAGTAGCATTATCAGTTAGCTGCTGTAGCTACCTATTGTTAGCAGCTAACTTATATACAGTAGCTAAGCTCATAATAACTTAAGTTAGCATTAGACATATCCATACAGCTACTGTAATTAATGTAATATTAGCTGCTAGCTTAGCATTAGGTGTACCCATACAGCTACTGTAATTAATGTAACATTAGCTGCTAGCTTAGCATGAGATGTACCCATACAGCTACTATAATTAATGTAATATTAGCTGCTAGCTTAGCATTAGATGTACCCATACAGCTACTGTAATTAATGTAACATTAGCTGCTAGCTTAGCATGAGATGTACCCATACAGATACTGTAATTAATGTAATATTAGCTGCTAGCTTAGCATTAGATGTACCCATACAGCTACTGTAATTAATGTAACATTAGCTGCTAGCTTAGCATGAGATGTACCCATACAGATACTGTAATTAATGTAATATTAGCTGCTAGTTTAGCATTAGGTGTACCCATACAGCTACTATAATTAATGTAATATTAGCTTCTAGCTTAGCATTAGATGTACCCAGACAGCTACTGTAATTAATGTAACATTAGCTGCTAGCTTAGCATTAGATGTACCCATACAGCTACTGTAGTTAATGTTCTGTTAGCTGCTAGCTTAGCATGAGATGTACCCATACAGCTACTATAATTAATGTAATATTAGCTTCTAGCTTAGCATTAGATGTACCCATACAGCTACTGTAATTAATGTAACATTAGCTGCTAGCTTAGCATTAGATGTACCCATACAGCTACTGTAGTTAATGTTCTGTTAGCTGCTAGCTTAGCATGAGATGTACCCATACAGCTACTGTAGTTAATGTTCTGTTAGCTGCTAGCTTAGCATTAGATGTACCCATACAGCTACTGTAGTTAATGTTCTGTTAGCTGCTAACTTGGTATTAGACAATGCTAACGTTACGTGCTGCAGCTCTGTTAAACAGACTTTCAGTGTTTGTGTTTCCTTCATTATACGTCAGGAAGCAGAAGATGTGATCTGAAGTGAAGGTTCGGAACAGAACCGGACCGGTACCGACCGTGTTTAGGTCTCATGTTAAAACCGTTCACTGTGTTTGTGTTTCTGCATCCTGTCCGCTTCGAACTCCCGCCTCCTCCGCTGATGACGTCCTTCCTTAGCAACAAGGGAACGCGTCCTAACGACCGTCAGACAGACGAGCAGCTGCTGCGGGTTGGTTCGTGTTTCTGTGTAAACTCTGGATTCTGCTGAAGTTTGAGTTCAGTTTAAAGTTTTAAAGTTCGGCTTTTAAACGAGACGTTTGTGTCTGGAGCTTCAGAAAAAGGAGGTAAAGTCAGGTAAGAAGCT
This sequence comes from Dascyllus trimaculatus, assembly GCA_024666655.1. Lineage (NCBI taxonomy): Eukaryota > Metazoa > Chordata > Actinopteri > Pomacentridae > Dascyllus > Dascyllus trimaculatus. Next base: position 11,306 of record JAMOIN010000406.1, read on the forward strand.
GCAGAGATGCTAACAAAGCTAACTATGCTAACGGCTGTTCTCTGTGCTGCGTTCAGGAGAAACTGTCTGTTGGTGTTTTCACTGCAGAGCTTCAGTGATCAGTGTGGATTATTTCAGCTTTAATCAGCTGTTTGGTTCTAGAGTATCAGAGGATGGAGAGAACATGGTTCCACAGATGTTCAGTTTACTGTCAGAGGAACCAGAAGATATTCAGAGTTAAGAAGATGACGTCACAGAGCTCAGACTGGTCTTATTTTAAAATGACTCGGACTGATTATTGATTATCAAAGTAGTTTGTGATTAATTTAAAGCTGACAATGATGACCTGATTAATGACTGCATGTAAAGATGGAGAGCGGTGACGGTTTGAACCAGAGCAGCAGTGAAACGAATCCAACAGACGCTTAAAGGATGAACAGATCAAAGTCAGGTGTTCCAGTTCTGTCTGCTCCAGCAGCTCCAACGGTCTGTTCTGTGGAGAACCGGAGCAGAACAAACCTTCCACACAGTTAAATAACAGAACTGAAGTCTCTCTAACAGGTGAGGCCAGTGCTCAGGTGATTCATTGTGTTTCAGAATAACTGGAGTGAATCTGCCTTTGTGCTGCGTTCACTGACCTCAGGAGAAAAGAGCTCCGTCCTGCTGATGGATGAGACGGTGAAGCCTGTGAGGGTTCCTCCTCAGATGTCCGTCTACGCCGACAAACACAACGTGACGCACCTGGTGCAGGTACTGGAGAGTTCTGCTGGGTTCCACCATAGAACGGGTCCCCATTACAACAGTTCCACCATAGAATGGTTCCCCATTAGAACGGTTCCACCTGAGAACGGTTCCCCTCATTAGAATGGTTCCACTGTAGAACGGTTCCCCATTAGAACAGTTCCACCATAGAATGGTTCCCCATTAGAACGGTTCCACCTGAGAACGGTTCCCCATTAGAACAGTTCCACCATAGAATGGTTCCCCATTAGAACGGTTCCACCTGAGAACGGTTCCCCATTAGAACGGTTCCCCATTAGAACGGGTCCACCATTAGAACGGTTCCCCATTAGAACGGTTCCACACTGAGGTTGTGTATCTGTGTGTTGCTGTGTTTCAGAGCCTGGTGTCAGACCTGCTGATCAATCAGCCTGATGATCCGATCTCCTTCCTGATCGATCAGCTGCAGAGGATCATAGTGGACGGTGAGGTTCTGGTTCCTGATGGGTTCTGTATCAGGTTCTGGTTCTGTCAGCTGGTTCGGTTCCTGTTAGACACATGAACGGCCGCTGATTGACAGCTTTGTTAAAGCGCTGAGGCTGTCGCTGCTCTGAGGATCAGGGTTCAGATGTGCAGGTAGAGACCAGCTGCTGCCTCTAGAGGGCGCCACAACACTGCAGCTGTGAATGAATGAAACCAGAACATGGTGGAAAACAAACACATAGTAAACAAAAGCAGGAAAGACCTGAGTACTACTATATGAAAACATGAATACTACTACATAAACTCTAAATACTACTACATAAACTCTAAATACTACTACATAAACTCTAAATACTACTACATAAACTCTAAATACTACTACATAAACTCTAAGTACTACTACATAAACTCTAAATACTACTACATAAACTCTAAGTACTACTACATAAACTCTAAATACTACTACATAAACTCTAAGTACTACTACATAAACTCTAAATACTACTACATAAACTCTAAATACTACTACATAAACTCTAAATACTACTACATAAACTCTAAGTACTACTACATAAACTCTAAATACTACTACATAAACTCTAAATACTACTACATAAACTCTAAGTACTACTACATAAACTCTAAATACTACTACATAAACTCTAAATACTACTACATAAACTCTAAGTACTACTACATAAACTCTAAATACTACTACATAAACTCTAAGTACTACTACATAAACTCTAAATACTACTACATAAACTCTAAACACTACTACATAAACTCTAAGTACTACTACATAAAAACTACTACAGTACTACTACATAAACTCTAAACACTACTACATAAACTCTAAATACTACTACATAAACTCTAAGTACTACTACATAAACTCTAAATACTACTACATAAACTCTAAATACTACTACATAAACTCTAAATACTACTACATAAACTCTAAGTACTACTACATAAACTCTAAATACTACTACATAAACTCTAAACACTACTACATAAACTCTAAATACTACTACATAAACTCTAAGTACTACTACATAAACTCTAAATACTACTAGATAAACTCTAAACACTACTACATAAACTCTAAATACTACTACATAAACTCTAAGTACTACTACATAAACTCTAAATACTACTACATAAACTCTAAGTACTACTACATAAACTCTAAATACTACTACATAAACTCTAAATACTACTACATAAACTCTAAGTACTACTACATAAACTCTAAATACTACTACATAAACTCTAAATACTACTACATAAACTCTAAGTACTACTACATAAACTCTAAATACTACTACATAAACTCTAAATACTACTACATAAACTCTAAATACTACTACATAAACTCTAAATACTGCTGCATAAACTAGTAAACTGTGTCAGTACTACTACCTGGAAGTATGACACCCCGTCACCTGTGGATCTTCAGTCCCCAGGGTGCTGCTGATCGGGCCTCCTGCTGTGGGGAAGAACACGGTGGTGAGTTGAACTCCGACCTCCACACCTGGTACCTGAGGACTCTGCTCATTGGCTCATGTCTCTTCTTCTGTGGTGTTTCAGGCTAAGCGGCTGAGTGCCGAGCTGAGAGCTGTTCATGTGACCCCTGACACTCTGCTGGACCAATCACAGCTGAGCTCACAGACCGAGCAGGTACGACTCACCTGAACCTCCTCAGGTTTATTAAACAGAGCTGCAGGTTACCCAGAATGCACCGGGGCACAGTTCAGTGTCTGATTCAGTTTAACCTGAAAAATCAAACAGAGCAACAGCAGGAGTTCATCACTGATCAGAGTTCTACCTCCAGACTACCGATGTTCCCCTGAAGTCCACAGACCTGGGTCCACACGGATCCCTCTGATGAGCCTCAGACCTTCAGCAGTATTATGGGATGTCTCCTAGTGAGAACAGTGCAGCTGCAGCAATCTGATGTCTATGACAGAGTCCTAGAAACCAACACTGGTGTTCTTTTACCTTCACGTCATGATGCTGCCACCACCATGCTTCACATCATGATGCTGTCACCACCGTGCTTCACATCATGATGCTGCCACCACCGTGCTTCACATCATGATGCTGCCACCACCATGCTTCACGTCATGATGCTGCCACCACCGTGCTTCACATCATGATGCTGCCACCACCGTGCTTCACGTCATGATGCTGCCACCACCGTGCTTCACGTCCATGATGCTGCCACCACCGTGCTTCACATGATGCTGCCATGCTTCATGATGCTGCCACCACCATGATGCTGCCACCACCGTGCTTCACATCATGATGCTGCCACCACCGTGCTTCACGTCATGATGCTGCCACCACCGCGATGCTTCCACGTCATGATGCTGCCACCACCTTCACGTCATGATGCTGCCACCACCGTGCTTCATGATGCGTGCTTCATCATGATGCTGCCACCACCGTGCTTCACGTCATGATGCTGCCACCACCGTGCTTCACATCATGATGCTGCCACCGCCGTGCTTCACATCATGATGCTGCCACCACCGTGCTTCACATCATGATGCTGCCACCACCGTGCTTCACATCATGATGCTGCCACCACCATGCTTCACAGTGGGGATGGTGTGTTTGTGATGATGTTCAGTGGCGTCCAACAAACACAGCATCTAGTCTGATGGACAAAATGCTCCATTCTGGTCTCATCAGCCCAAATAACCCTCTTCCAGCTGACTTCAGAGTCTCCACATGTCTTTCTTTAACCAAGTTTTCTTTTCCTGCCTTGAAGTTTACCCAGAATGCACTTTTTAAAGTTTTCTCTGGTTAGGGTTGGTGTTGGTGTTAGGGCTATCGTAGTTCTAGATAATGAAAGGATCATTTTCCATTCTGTGTTTGTTCTGCAGCTTCCTGCTGAGCTGCTGCTTCATCAGAGGCTCAACGAGATCGACTGCATCAACAGGGTGAGTCCAGACCTCCTCCTCCTCCTCCTCCTTCTCCTTCTCCTTCAGTTCAGAATCATCTCAGGACCTCGACGTTCTGCTGCAGACGGTCAAACTGCTGGATGTGTCTGAGATCCAGCTGCTGTTCATCGTCTGATTGTTTAATTGTTGATTATCCTCGTAGTTTCAGTCGTAGCATCTGAACCAGCTAGAGATCATAGAAGATGTTCCACCGCTGGTCCAAGATGAGCGGAGGAACGTCTTCTATGATCTCTAGCTGGTCCAGATGATTGAGACGAGGAGGACAACCATGACCTGGATGACAGAGAAGCCTCACAGACACTCCAGATGATATTCTGACTTCACTTCTTGGACTAAACTGTTAATAATGAAATAGTTCAGGTCACTATATTGTCACATGTGGACATGATGGCCGTGTGTTGTTTAAATCCTTGATCCTGAACGCTGTGATGACGACACTTCATCAGAGTGAACTGAACAGCTTCAGACTCAGTGGCCTGGTTTCGCTGCACATTATTCAGACGAGGTTCTGCTCGTAAACGTTCTGTCACATGATGAGAAGGACTCTGTGGGTTTGTTCCAGGTCCAGCCATGAAATATTCATCAGGGTGTATTTATATCAGCTGATCACCGTGAATCAGGCTCTGATGCTCATAATTAGCGCTTTGGTCGCCGCCGTGTCGCACTACGATTCCCAGCAGGCCGAGCAGCGCCTTCGCTCCCCAGGGATCAGCTGATCAAACAGTGGCGCTGCTGTCACTTCAGCCATCGCTGCTCATTAGCATCACGTTCTGCAGCAGCGCAAAGTTCTGTCACAAACACTCACACAGGAACACAACAAGAACACGAATGGAACAAAACAAGAACACAACAGGAACATGACAAGAACACTACAAGAACATGACAAGAACACAACAGGAACACTACAAGAACACGACAGGAACACAACAGGAACACGACAAGAACACGAATGGAACAAAACAAGAACACAACAGGAACACGACAAGAACACAACAAGAACACTACAAGAACACGACAAGAACACAACAAGAACACTACAAGAACACTACAAGAACACTACAAGAACACTACAAGAACACTACAAGAACACGAATGGAACAAAACAAGAACACAACAGGAACACGACAAGAACACGACAGGAACACGACAAGAACACGACAAGAACACTACAAGAACACTACAAGAACACGAATGGAACAAAACAAGAACACAACAGGAACACGACAAGAACACGACAGGAACACGACAAGAACACGACAAGAACACTACAAGAACACTACAAGAACAAAACAAGAACACAACAGGAACACGACAAGAACACAACAAGAACACTACAAGAACACTACAAGAACACAACAAGAACACAACAAGAACACTACAAGAACACGACAAGAACATGACAAGAACACTACAAGAACACAACAAGAACACAACAAGAACACGACAGGAACACTACAAGAACACTACAAGAACACTACAAGAACACAACAAGAACACAACAAGAACACGACAGGAACACTACAAGAACACGACAGGAACACTACAAGAACACTACAAGAACACTACAAGAACACTACAAGAACACAACAAGAACACTACAAGAACACTACAAGAACACGACAGGAACACTACAAGAACACAACAAGAACACTACAAGAACACTACAAGAACACTACAAGAACACAACAAGAACACAACAAGAACACAACAAGAACACTACAAGAACACTACAAGAACACGACAGGAACACTACAAGAACACTACAAGAACACTACAAGAACACTACAAAAACACAACAAGAACACTACAAGAACACTACAAGAACACGACAGGAACACTACAAGAACACAACAAGAACACTACAAGAACACTACAAGAACACTACAAGAACACAACAAGAACACAACAAGAACACGACAAGAACACGACAAGAACACGACAGGAACACTACAGGAACACTACAAGAACACAACAAGAACACTACAAGAACACTACAAGAACACAACAAGAACACGACAAGAACACGACAAGAACACGACAGGAACACTACAGGAACACTACAAGAACACAACAAGAACACTACAAGAACACTACAGGAACACGACAGGAACACGACAAGAACACAACAAGAACACAACAAGAACACTACAAGAACACAACAAGAACACTACAAGAACACAACAAGAACACTACAAGAACACAACAAGAACACTACAAGAACACTACAAGAACACTACAAGAACACGACAAGAACACAACAGGAACACAACAGGAACACTACAAGAACACTACAGGAACACTACAAGAACACTACAAGAACACTACAGGAACACTACAGGAACACGACAAGAACACGACAAGAACACTACAAGAACACAACAAGAACACTACAAGAACACAACAAGAACACTACAAGAACACAACAAGAACACAACAAGAACACTACAAGAACACTACAAGAACACAACAGGAACACTACAAGAACACTACAAGAACACTACAAGAACACAACAGGAACACTACAAGAACACTACAAGAACACAACAGGAACACGACAAGAACACTACAAGAACACTACAAGAACACTACAAGAACACGACAAGAACACTACAAGAACACAACAAGAACACTACAAGAACACGACAGGAACACTACAAGAACACAACAAGAACACAACAAGAACACTACAAGAACACGACAAGAACACTACAAGAACACAACAAGAACACTACAAGAACACTACAAGAACACTACAGGAACACGACAGGAACACGACAAGAACACTACAAGAACACTACAAGAACACTACAAGAACACGACAAGAACACTACAAGAACACTACAAGAACACTACAAGAACACTACAAGAACACTACAAGAACACGACAAGAACACTACAAGAACACTACAAGAACACAACAGGAACACAACAAGAACACGACAGGAACACTACAAGAACACTACAAGAACACTACAGGAACACTACAAGAACACAACAGGAACACAACAAGAACACTACAAGAACACTACAAGAACACTACAAGAACACGACAGGAACACTACAAGAACACAACAAGAACACAACAAGAACACTACAAGAACACAACAAGAACACTACAAGAACACTACAAGAACACAACAAGAACACTACAAGAACACGACAGGAACACTACAAGAACACAACAAGAACACAACAAGAACACTACAAGAACACGACAAGAACACTACAAGAACACAACAAGAACACTACAAGAACACTACAAGAACACTACAGGAACACGACAAGAACACGACAAGAACACTACAAGAACACTACAAGAACACAACAGGAACACAACAAGAACACGACAGGAACACTACAAGAACACTACAGGAACACGACAAGAACACGACAAGAACACTACAAGAACACTACAAGAACACAACAAGAACACTACAAGAACACGACAAGAACACAACAAGAACACTACAAGAACACGACAAGAACACTACAAGAACACAACAAGAACACTACAAGAACACTACAAGAACACTACAGGAACACGACAAGAACACGACAAGAACACTACAAGAACACTACAAGAACACAACAGGAACACAACAAGAACACGACAGGAACACTACAAGAACACTACAAGAACACTACAGGAACACTACAAGAACACAACAGGAACACAACAAGAACACTACAAGAACACTACAAGAACACTACAAGAACACGACAGGAACACTACAAGAACACAACAAGAACACAACAAGAACACTACAAGAACACAACAAGAACACTACAAGAACACTACAAGAACACAACAAGAACACTACAAGAACACGACAGGAACACTACAAGAACACAACAAGAACACAACAAGAACACTACAAGAACACGACAAGAACATGACAAGAACACTACAAGAACACAACAAGAACACAACAAGAACACGACAGGAACACTACAAGAACACAACAAGAACACTACAAGAACACTACAAGAACACTACAAGAACACGACAGGAACACTACAAGAACACAACAAGAACACTACAAGAACACAACAAGAACACTACAAGAACACTACAAGAACACTACAAGAACACAACAAGAACACAACAAGAACACGACAGGAACACTACAAGAACACGACAGGAACACTACAAGAACACTACAAGAACACTACAAGAACACTACAAGAACACTACAAGAACACGACAGGAACACGACAAGAACACAACAAGAACACAACAAGAACACGACAAGAACACGACAAGAACACGACAGGAACACTACAGGAACACTACAAGAACACAACAAGAACACTACAAGAACACTACAAGAACACGACAAGAACACGACAAGAACACGACAGGAACACGACAGGAACACTACAGGAACACTACAAGAACACAACAAGAACACTACAAGAACACTACAAGAACACGACAGGAACACGACAAGAACACAACAAGAACACAACAAGAACACTACAAGAACACAACAAGAACACTACAAGAACACAACAAGAACACTACAAGAACACAACAAGAACACTACAAGAACACGACAAGAACACAACAGGAACACAACAGGAACACTACAAGAACACTACAGGAACACTACAAGAACACTACAAGAACACTACAGGAACACTACAGGAACACGACAAGAACACGACAAGAACACTACAAGAACACAACAAGAACACTACAAGAACACAACAAGAACACTACAAGAACACAACAAGAACACAACAAGAACACTACAAGAACACTACAAGAACACTACAAGAACACAACAGGAACACTACAAGAACACTACAAGAACACTACAAGAACACAACAGGAACACTACAAGAACACTACAAGAACACAACAGGAACACGACAAGAACACTACAAGAACACTACAAGAACACTACAAGAACACGACAAGAACACTACAAGAACACAACAAGAACACTACAAGAACACGACAGGAACACTACAAGAACACAACAAGAACACAACAAGAACACTACAAGAACACGACAAGAACACTACAAGAACACAACAAGAACACTACAAGAACACTACAAGAACACAACAGGAACACGACAAGAACACGACAAGAACACTACAAGAACACAACAAGAACACTACAAGAACACAACAAGAACACAACAAGAACACAACAAGAACACTACAAGAACACTACAAGAACACGACAAGAACACGACAAGAACACTACAAGAACACTACAAGAACACTACAAGAACACGACAAGAACACAACAAGAACACTACAAGAACACAACAGGAACACTACAAGAACACAACAGGAACACAACAGGAACACTACAGGAACACGACAGGAACACGACAAGAACACGACAAGAACACTACAAGAACACAACAAGGAACATGAACAAGAACATCACAAGAACAATAAACAAGAAAACACTACAAGAACACTACAAGAACACAACAAGAACACTACAAGAACAACACAGGAACACTACAAGAACACAACAAGAACACAACAAGAACACTACAAGAACACGACAAGAACACTACAAGAACACAACAAGAACACTACAACAAACACCACAGAAATACTAAACAGGAACACGATAAGAATCACTTACAAGAACACTACAAGAACACTACAAGAACACAACAGGAACACAACAAGAACACGACAGGAACACTACAAGAACACTACAGGAACACGACAAGAACACACAAGAACACTACAAGAACACTACAAGAACACAACAAGAACACTACTGTAAGAACACGACAGGAAATACTAAGCAAGAACACGACAAGAACACAACAAGAACACTACAAGAACACGACAAGAACACTACAAGAACACAACAAGAACACTACAAGAACACTACAAGAACACTACAGGAACACGACAAGAACACGACAAGAACACTACAAGAACACTACAAGAACACAACAGGAACACAACAAGAACACGACAGGAACACTACAAGAACACTACAAGAACACTACAGGAACACTACAAGAACACAACAGGAACACAACAAGAACACTACAAGAACACTACAAGAACACTACAAGAACACGACAGGAACACTACAAGAACACAACAAGAACACAACAAGAACACTACAAGAACACTACAAGAACACAACAAGAACACTACAAGAACACAACAAGAACACTACAAGAACACTACAAGAACACAACAAGAACACTACAAGAACACGACAGGAACACTACAAGAACACAACAAGAACACAACAAGAACACTACAAGAACACGACAAGAACACTACAAGAACACAACAAGAACACTACAAGAACACTACAAGAACACTACAGGAACACGACAAGAACACGACAAGAACACTACAAGAACACTACAAGAACACAACAGGAACACAACAAGAACACGACAGGAACACTACAAGAACACTACAAGAACACAACAGGAACACAACAAGAACACTACAAGAACACTACAAGAACACTACAAGAACACGACAGGAACACTACAAGAACACAACAAGAACACAACAAGAACACTACAAGAACACGACAAGAACACTACAAGAACACAACAAGAACACTACAAGAACACTACAAGAACACAACAGGAACACGACAAGAACACGACAAGAACACTACAAGAACACAACAAGAACACTACAAGAACACAACAAGAACACAACAAGAACACAACAAGAACACTACAAGAACACTACAAGAACACGACAAGAACACGACAAGAACACTACAAGAACACGACAAGAACACGACAAGAACACGACAAGAACACAACAAGAACACTACAAGAACACAACAGGAACACTACAAGAACACAACAGGAACACAACAGGAACACTACAGGAACACGACAGGAACACGACAAGAACACGACAAGAACACTACAAGAACACGACAAGAACACGACAAGAACACGACAAGAACACTACAAGAACACTACAAGAACACTACAAGAACACAACAGGAACACTACAAGAACACTACAAGAACACTACAAGAACACAACAAGAACACTACAAGAACACGACAGGAACACTACAAGAACACTACAAGAACACAACAGGAACACTACAAGAACACTACAAGAACACTACAAGAACACTACAGGAACACAACAGGAACACAACAGGAACAGGTTCTTGTGGTTCTAGCGTCCTGTAGGATGTTTTGATGGTTCACGTGGTTGAAGATGTTTCAGTTCTGGGGCCCATTTAAGGGGACCTAGGAGTTTCAGAGAAGGTTCTAATGGTCTCTGGGTTGGTTTAAGTGGGTTCTTTAGGAGGTTCCAGTAGTCCATAAGGAGGTTCTCACGGTCGTCAGGAGGCCTATCGAAGCTGTTCATGAGGTTTCCATGTTCTTTAGGAAGTTCTAGTTGTCACAGAGGAGGCTGCAGGGCCACCAGAGGTTCTAATGTTCCTCTAGGTGGTTCCACAGGTCACTGGGACCACAGTGCTTCAGGTGCACCATCACCAACCCTGATTTAAATGGAACCCGGAGAACAAACCCAGCGTTTGGAGACGACACTGTTACGCATTTAGAAAGTTCCTCCTTTCTACCATTGAGGGAACGTTCTGTAGATGCCGTAACATGTTCCTTTAGCATCATTAAGGCCTCAAGAACGTCTGGAGAACATCCTCTGAATCCTCCTCTGTTAGGATGGAGCGTCATCTGTGGTCCTGGTACCATCCACCTAACCTCCTCTGTTTGGACCTTTTAGGAACATTATTTGAACTGATAAACATCCTTAGAACGTTCTTCCAACGTGAGATGAAACCCTTCATCACTTTAGAACCTGGAGGTTGACGTTCTCTGTTGGTTTCTCGTCACAGATTTACTGTTTAGGTGACGTTTAAATTAGAACAGCTGTTTATCATGAAGCCTCAGTGCTGCTCAACCTGCAGGAGAACGTGTGTGTGTGTGTGTGTGTGTGTGTGTGTGTGTGTGTGTGTGTGTGCATGTGTGTGTGTGTGTGTGTGTGTGTGTGATATTATCAGCTCTTTGATTTGTTAATGTTGTATTTAGCTTCGGGCTAAAGTATTCAGTCTGTGTGTGGATGGAGGATGATTGACACAACATTAGTGCACCTGCCTGCCTGTCTGTCTGTCTGTCTGTCTGTCTGTCTGTCTGTCTGACTGACTGTCTGTCTGTCTGTCTGTCTGTCTGTCTGACTGACTGTCTGTCTGTCTGTCTGTCTGTCTGTCTGACTGACTGTCTGTCTGTCTGACTGTCTGTCTGTCTGTCTGTCTGTCTGACTGACTGTCTGTCTGTCTGTCTGTCTGTCTGACTGACTGTCTGTCTGTCTGTCTGTCTGTCTGTCTGTCTGTCTGTCTGACTGACTGTCTGTCTGTCTGTCTGTCTGTCTGTCTGACTGTCTGTCTGTCTGTCTGTCTGTCTGTCTGTCTGTCTGTCTGTCTGTCTGTCTGTCTGTCTGTCTGTCTGTCTGTCTGTCTGTCTGTCTGTCTGTCTGACTGTCTGTCTGTCTGTCTGACTGTTCCTCAGTCTGGTTCTTCCTTCATGAATCAGGTCATTTTAACAGAACACTGAGTCCAGTCAGAGGTTCTGCTGCTGCAAACAGACCTTTAACACCTCAATGAACTCTAGAACCTCCTAAATAACCTCTAGAACCTCCTACAAGACCTGTAGAACCTCCTAAAAGACCTCTAGAACCTCCTACATAACCTCTAGAACCTCCTAAATAACCTCTAGAACCTCCTACATAACCTCTAGAACCTCCTAAATAAGCTCTAGAACCTCCTAAATAACCTCTAGAACCTCCTAAATAAGCTCTAGAACCTCCTACAAGACCTGTAGAACCTCCTAAATAAGCTCTAGAACCTCCTACAAGACCTCTAGAACCTCCTAAATAACCTCTAGAACCTCCTAAATAAGCTCTAGAACCTCCTACAAGACCTGTAGAACCTCCTAAATAAGCTCTAGAACCTCCTACAAGACCTCTAGAACCTCCTAAATAACCTCTAGAACCTCCTAAATAAGCTCTAGAACCTCCTACAAGACCAGTAGAACCTCCTAAATAAGCTCTAGAACCTCCTAAATAACCTCTAGAACCTCCTAAATAAGCTCTAGAACCTCCTACAAGACCTGTAGAACCTCCTAAATAAGCTCTAGAACCTCCTAAATAACCTCTAGAACCTCTTAAATAACCTCTAGAACCTCCTAAATAAGCTCTAGAACCTCCTAAATAAGCTCTAGAACCTCCTACAAGACCTGTAGAACCTCCTAAATAACCTCTAGAACCTCCTACAAGACCTGTAGAACCTCCTAAATAAGCTCTAGAACCTCCTAAATAAGCTCTAGAACCTCCTAAATAAGCTCTAGAACCTCCTAGAATCACCACAGTGAAATTTGGAACCGATCAAAACCTCCTCAGTGGGCTTTGAGGGTTCTAGGTTTAGAAGCCCATAGAGTTTTGGAACCTCCTAAATGAACCCCAGACCCTCCCAGACCACTTTGAAGAACTTGAGAACATCCTGAACCAGCTAGCTGAACTCTAGAACCTCTGAATGGCCCAGACCAGCTGTAGAGCTGACATGAAACAGGAGCCGGTGGAGGTTCTCCCTACACTGTCTGAGTGATGTGGTTCCGTCGGTTCCTCTGTGATGCCGTTTAATGCAGGTCCTCTGTTCCTGTGTTCCTGTTCTGATCAGTATCTGGACCAGAACCACTGAGGGTGTGTCTGCAGGAGCGTTAGAACCAAATGAAGCAGCTCCTCACACACACTTGCTGCCACAGCGTCAGTCGGGCTGATTGATCCTGACAGGCAGCACTGAGGGATTAATGCTGTCAGCCTCAGCGTTCTACTGAGAACCTTCCTGACAGGATGAACGTGGAGACCAGGCCACAGAGAGAACAGAGAATCCTAAAGCATTAATTATCAGGAGAGGTTCTGGACGTTCCTCAGAGCCAGCTGCTGTTAATCCATCAGCTGAGCCAGAACCAGAACCAGAACCCAGTCACCTGCTTTTAGAACTAAACCCAGAAACACAACAAGTCCTCTGAAGACCCTGGAGAACCTCCTAGAGGGCTCCAGAACCAAAGACAGAGGAGTCCAGAACCAGAACCTCAACAGCTGATCAGTCTGTGTGTGTGTGTGTGTGTGTGTGTGTGTGTGTGTGTGTGTGTGTGTGTGTGTGTGTGTGTGTGTGTTTCAGGGCTGGGTGTTGGTTGGGTTCCCTCAGACTCGTCTGCAGGCTCTCAGTCTGCAGCAGCTTGGAGTTCTACCAGAACATGTTGGTGAGAACAAAACCGCATGTCGGCTCAGTGTGTGTGTAACATGTGTGTGTAACATGTGTGTGTAACATGTGTGTGTGTGTGTGTGTGTGTGTGTGTGTGTGTGTCAGTGCTGCTGCAGGCTGCAGATGATGTTCTGCTGCAGAGGTTTCAGGGCCGACAGGTGGACCCTCTGACTGGAGGTGAGTCAGTCAGCTGATGCTCTCTGAGGTTCTATGAGGTTCTCTGAGGTTCTTCAGGCCTGAGATCTGTCCTGGCTGTGTCTGCAGACGTCTACCATCACACCTTCATCAGACCTGTCGATGACATCATCGCCCGCCGCCTGGAGGAGGGGCGGGGCCTGTCAGAGGAGCAGCGATTGGCCGAACTGCAACGTTTCCGCTGTGAGGTCACAGGTCTAAGCTCCGCCTACCAGCACGTCCTGAAGGTTGTCAACGGCGACCAACCACACGATGACGTCTACCAGCAGGGTACGCGCACACACACACACACACACATGTTGTTCCTCCGTGTTCAAGCCTCTGTCAACACGTGTTCCGTCTCATGGTTGGACTCGGTGAAGGTTCCCCTCAGGAACACCTTAAACTGTGCTTCTCTCTCAGTGCTGGCCTTCCTCCAGACCCGGCGCCGCTCCAGAACTCCCAGAGTCCTCCTGCTGGGTCCTCCAGGTTCTGGGAAGAGTCATCAGGCCCGGCTGCTGTCACTCAGATACCGGATGGTGGACGGTAGGAGCTCACACACGGTTCTGTTGGGGCGGCCGGTCCTCAGAGCCTAACCTGGATCTGTGGTTCTGTCCGTCAGTGTGCTGTGGACGCCTGCTGAGGTCCGTCTCCGCCAACGGTTCTGCTGTAGGACAACAGATCCAGCCGTACCTGGAGGATGGTCGTCCAGGTAACCACCGTCTGCAGCACGTAGGTCCATGTTCCAGGACCAGAACCGGCCGCTCTGCATCAGGAGCTCAAGAGGCCTGCAGTGTTCTGCTGCTGCCTCTGAGCCTCATCTAGAACCTCCTAATGAACAGTAGAACTTCCTGCCTAACATCTAGAACCACATGAACACCTCATATGAACACCAGAACCTCCTGTGGACTCTGGAGCAAAGCCTGATTGTTGATTATCGGTTCAGTTCCAGACTTGCTGGTTCTGCAGGTTCTGCAGGACCGTCTGGACCGGATGGACTGCACCTGCAGAGGCTGGATCCTGCACGGGTTCCCCAGCGACCTGCAGCAGGCCAAGAGCCTGCAGGAGTCTCAGTACCAGCCCAACAGGTACTACTAGTAATACTAGTACTGTCCTACTGGTAGTACTTGTACTGCGGTACTGCTAGTACTACTACTGATGTTCTGCTGCTGTTCCCAGAGTTTTCTTCCTGGAGGTAACCGATGAGGTCTGTCTGGAGAGAACCAGTCTGAGAGCCACAGACCCAGTCAGCGGACAGAGGTCAGTGAACCAGTCCTACCAGTTTAACCAGTTTAACCAGTCCTACCAGTAAGATTGCTACGTCTAAAGCCGGTCCAGAACCTTACTGGAGGTTCTGTAGAACATGCTAGAACCTCCCACCTGTGCTGACAGGTTCCATGCAGTGACCCGACCCACTCCAAACTCTGAGGTCCAGAACCGACTTCAGACCCGACCTGAAGACAGAACTCACTCTGTAGCACACCGTCTGGACCAGTACCGGAACCACAGCGCTGCCCTGCAGGTACACACACCTGGACACATTTGATACACACCTAAATACACTTGGACACACCTGAACACACCTGATACACACCTGAGACACACTTGGACACACCTGAACACACCTGAACACACCTGAACACACCTGATACACACCTGAACACACCTGATACACACCTGGACACACCTGAACACACCTGATACACACCTGGACACACCTGAACACACCTGATACACACCTGGACACACCTGATACACACCTGGACACATCTGATACACACCTAAATACACCTGATACACACCTGGACACACCTAAATACACCTGATACACACCTGGACACATCTGATACACACCTAAATACACCTGATACACACCTGGACACACCTAAATACACCTGATACACACCTGGACACATCTGATACACACCTAAATACACCTGATACACACCTGGACACACCTAAATACACCTGATACACACCTGGACACATCTGATACACACCTAAATACACCTGATACACACCTGGACACACCTAAATACACCTGATACACACCTGGACACACCTGGACACACCTGGACACACCTGTTACACACCTGGACACACCTGTTGCACACCTGGACACACCTAAACACACCTGAAAACACCTGGACACACCTGGACACACCTGATACACACCTGGACACACCTGGACACATCTGATACACACCTGGACACACCTGGACACATCTGATACACCCATTCAAACAGGAAACACATGCGTGGACTCAGTCACAGTCCAGGATTTGTGGTTTAAACTGGAGTAGGAGGACACAAACCAACAGATAAATAAAGAAATGTATGTATGTGTGTGTGTGTGTGTGTGTGTGTGTGTGTGTGTGTGTGTCTGTGTGTATGTGTGTGTGTCTGTGTTCAGTCTGTGTTTCCAGATGCGGTTCATATTGATGCTGATCAGGATCCTCACTCAGTGTTTGAGGTTCTAGAGAGCAAACTGACATCTGACTGACACCTGGACCCCCCTGGACCCCCTGGACCCACCTGGACCCACCTGGACCCCCCTGGACCCACCTGGACCCCCCTGGACCCACCTGGACCCACCTGGACCCCCCTAGGAGGACAAAGCCTCTGTTTTATCTTCAGTGTTGTTTGACTGATTTGGAGAAAATAAAATGTTTTCTGTTTTTCACTCAATGTTTTGTGTTTCTGTCCTCAGAAAAGCAGCAAAGATGATCAGATCAGGTGTGTGTGTGTGTGTGTGTGTGTGTGTGTGTGTGTGTGTGTCAGCAGGTTGTCGCCTGAGGCAGTCTCTCTCTCTCTCTGTGTCTCTGAACTTTTGGAGTCTCGGGTTCATTTTCAGCTTTTTCACATTAAAAACAGAAAAACAATGAAAAGGTTCAGAAACGTTTTCGGCTGCAGTCGCCGTGGAAACAGGACAGACATGTCAGTCATGTGATCAGCTCACCTGGACCGAAACAACAGAGTTTATCATCTCCATCCACAGGTCGAAACACCTGGACTGGACCTGGACCTGACCTGGACCGGACCTGGACTGGAGGCCTCAGGTCTGTCTGGTTTGGATGTTGGACCTGTTCTGGGTCTGATTGGAGGGTCCCTGGATCAGGTTCTGTCCTCGGTCAGTGACTGTCTGAGGTCCACTTCAGGTCAGAACTGAGAACAGAACTCTCCTCTGTGGCGTCGATGGTTCCTCTGGACAGAGCTGAAGATGATGAGGATGAGGATAATGGAGATGATGAAGATGATGATGATGATGATGATGATGATGATGATGAAGGCTGTGTTTGATTGACAGCAGCTTCTCTTCGTTTGAATCTCGTTGATCCTCGAAGCTTCAAAGAAAAACTAAAATTAATTCTCAGCTTCAGTCCCAGAGGACCGCTATTAATACCGAGGAGCCAGCGGCAGCAGGCAACACGGCAACACGGCAACACAGCAACACAGCAACATGGCAACCAGGCAACACGGCAACACAGCAACACAGCAACATGGCAACTAGGAAATACGGTAACATGGCAACACGGCAACATGACAACCAGGAAATATGGCAACTAGGCAACACGGCAACACGGCAACATGGCAACATGGTAACATGACAACCAGGAAATACGGCAACATGTCAACATGGCAACGTGACAACCAGGAAATACGGCAACCAGGCAACACAGCAACACGGCAACATGGCAACATGACAACCAGGAAATATGGCAACACGGCAACCAGGCAACATGTCAACATGGCAACCAGGCAACACGGCAGCAACCCACAGAGTAGAAGTTCTCTCCAGTGTTTTTGTGGAACACCAGAGGAAATAGTTGCTGCTTCCTGCTGGGTCACTGAGGAGACACGTGAATAAACTTTATTTGTATTGTTCCTGTTGACAGACAAGTTTAGACATGAATAAACTTTATTTGTACTGTTCCTGTTGACAGACTGGACTCATGACGAACGTTCTGACTTTAACCTGAAACAAACTGAAGAATCAGACAAACACAGAGTAAATCCATGATCATCATTCTGAGGAGAGAAATATAGAAATATGAAACACATTCATACTAATAATGTCATTAATATAGACACAGCAGCAGTAAATCAGCCTGTTGTCTTTATTAAATCCTGTTTCAATGTTTAACTTTTACCAGAAAACAACTCAGACCCTCCGAAGAAGACCTGACGCTACTGCGCATGTCCACAGGAACAGCTGCGGAGGAGGCGGGGCTTCAGTGACGTGCCAGGAAGTGTTTCCACGCGTGTGTGAGTCCCGAAAGTTTCACGGTGAGATTTAGATTTTCTGCTTTTCTCAGTCTTTAATCTGAATTTACGAAACGGCTGCTGTTAGCATCAGGCTAACGTTAGCCGCTGCTGCTCACTCACACACACGTGTTTGTGAGTGTGTGTGTGTGTGTGTGTGTTCAGCTCGTGGTGTTGGTCTGCTCACGAAGCTTCGCTCACATTTAGATGGGTTCAGTTTTCAACATGTGAGGAAGCAGAAGGTCCAGTTTGTCCCTCAGAACTCAGTCCAGCTGGTCTCCAGTCTTCTCCTGGTCAGTGCTCTTTGTCTGGTTGGGATCAGAGCTATCAGACCCTGTTTCATTCTTCAATAGTTCCATTAAAGGGTTCCAGAGATGCTCAGCTGGAGTTCCTTCAGTACCAGGCGGCGTCTCTTTACTCATGGCTTTAACTGACTTCAGGTCTGTAATCGTCACAGTTCAGTTTAAACTGCTCTGAAATGGTGGAAATGACTTTTTCAGTTCAACTGATAAACTCTTAACAATCATTATTTTAAAGCTGGACTTGTAAATATTCCTGTAGACTGAGCCGACGTATTTTGAATCATCTGAAGGGTTGGTGGTTCCGTCCTCATGGATCTTAAGACTAACTGTAGTTTGTATTTTACGGTTTCGTTTCTCCAAAGCAAAGAAACGACCAGAGCTTTTCTCCAGACGCTGAGCTCTGGATCTCAGAGCTCCTTCAGACGTACCAGTGGAACGTTTTCTATGTCTTCTTTATGATGGAGAAGCTTTCAGTAATAAACGGTTCAGTTCATTCATGATATTTATTTCTTTAGCTGCATTGTTTTTCCTTATTTCTTTGCTAATTCTCTAACTTTGAATTGAAGATATTCCCATCTTTGAGTGACCTGATTCACTGTTACTGAAAATCTTTTTTGCAGTTGTGTTTCCTAAATTACAGAATAGTTCATCTTTCAGCAGATTAATATTTAATTTCCAGTGACCATGTAAGTCATTTCTCTTTTGTTTCGACCAACTAGATGAATAGTGATTAGATTGAGGTCTGTTAAGGACATGATCATGTGAGGATTCTTCAACAAACTGGACCAGAGGCAGGTTTAAACCTCTGGTCTGTTCGCTTCCACTCAGGACTGTGTGGACTGAAGGTTTCCTGTCAGTCGGGTTTGACAGAGTCACTGAAACCTGCTGCTAAAGCTCTGTGTGTGTGTGTGTGTGTGTGTGTGTGTGTGTGTGTGTGTGTGTGTGTGTGCGCAGTTTGTGGACACACACCTGTGACCTGCGTGTGGAACAGGGGAGCTGATGATGTCATCAGCTGATGAGCAGCTGTGTCTGAACATCTGCAGCGACGTGACGTCATCATTCAGCAGGAAGAAACATGTGACGAGTCAGAAGAGATGGAGCAAAGTGAGAACACACACACTAATACACACTAATACACACTAATACACACTAACACACACTAATACACACTAACACACACTAACACACACTAATACACACTAACACACACTAACACACAGTAATACACACAGTAATACACACTAATACACACTAATACACACTAATACACACTAACACACACTAATACACACTAATACACACTAATACACAGTAACACACACAGTAATACACACTAATACACACTAATACACACTAACACACACTAACACACACTAACACACACTAATACACACTAATACACAGTAATACACACAGTAATACACACTAATACACACTAACACACACTAACACACACTAATACACACTAATACACACTAATACACAGTAACACACACAGTAATACACACTAATACACACTAATACACACTAACACACACTAACACACACTAACACACACTAATACACACTAATACACAGTAATACACACAGTAATACACACTAATACACACAGTAATACACACTAACACACACACACAGTAATACACACTAACACACACAGTAATACACAACAACACACACAGTAATACACACTAACACACACAGTAATACACACTAACACACACACACAGTAATACACAGTAATACACACAGTAATACACACTAATACACACAGTAATACACACTAACACACACACACAGTAATACACACTAACACACACAGTAATACACACTAATACACACAGTAATACACACTAACACACACAGTAATACACACTAATACACACTAATACACACTAACACACACTAACACACACTAACACACACTAATACACACTAATACACAGTAATACACACAGTAATACACACTAATACACACAGTAATACACACTAACACACACACACAGTAATACACACTAACACACACAGTAATACACAACAACACACACAGTAATACACACTAACACACACAGTAATACACACTAACACACACACACACTAATACACAGTAATACACACAGTAATACACACTAATACACACAGTAATACACACTAACACACACACACAGTAATACACACTAACACACACAGTAATACACACTAATACACACAGTAATACACACTAACACACACAGTAATACACACTAACACACACACACAGTAATACACAGTAATACACACAGTAATACACACTAATACACACAGTAATACACACTAACACACACAGTAATACACACTAACACACACACACAGTAATACACACTAACACACACAGTAATACACACTAACACACACAGTAATACACACTAACACACACAGTAATACACACTAACACACACAGTAATATAATATAATATAATTATTTACAGGTTATTTACAGGTTATTTACAGGTTGTTTACAGGTTTTTTACAGGTTATTTACAGATTGTTTACAGATTATTTACAGGTGGTTTACAGGTTGTTTACAGGTTGTTTACAGATTGTTTACAGGATATTTACAGGTTGTTTACAGGTTATTTACAGGTTGTTTTCAGGTTGTTTACAGGTTGCTTACAGGTTGTTTTCAAGTTGTTTCCAGGTTGTTTTCAGGTTATTTACAGGTTGTTTACAGGTTGTTTCCAGGTTGTTTCCAGGTTGTTTTCAGGTTATTTACAGGTTGTTTACAGGTTGTTTCCAGGTTGTTTCCAGGTTGTTTTCAGGTTATTTACAGGTTGTTTACAGGTTGTTTTCAGGTTATTTACAGGTTGTTTTCAGGTTGTTTACAAGTTATTTACAGGTTGTTTTCAAGTTGTTTACAGGTTGTTTACAGGTTGTTTGCAGGTTTTTTCAGGTTATTTACAGGTTGTTTACAGGTTTTTTTGCAGGTTGTTTACAGGTTGTTTTCAGTTTTTTTTCAGCTTATTTACAGGTTGTTTACAGGTTGTTTTGCAGGTTGTTTACAGGTTGTTTTCAGGTTTTTTTCAGCTTATTTACAGGTTGTTTACAGGTTGTTTACAGGTTGTTTTCAGGTTATTTACAGGTTGTTTTCAGGTTTTTTTTTCAGGTTATTTACAGGTTATTTACAGGTTGTTTACAGGTTGTTTTCAGGTTTTTTTTCAGGTTATTTACAGGTTGTTTACAGGTTGTTTTCAGGTTTTTTTCAGGTTATTTACAGGTTATTTACAGGTTGTTTTCAGGTTGTTTACAGGTTGTTTACAGGTTGTTTTCAGGTTGTTTTCAGGTTGTTTTCAGGTTGTTTACAGGTTGTTTTCAGGTTGTTTTCAGGTTGTTTACAGGTTGTTTACAGGTTGTTTTCAGGTTTTTTTTCAGGTTATTTACAGGTTATTTACAGGTTGTT
Source organism: Dascyllus trimaculatus (assembly GCA_024666655.1). Classification (NCBI taxonomy): domain Eukaryota; kingdom Metazoa; phylum Chordata; class Actinopteri; family Pomacentridae; genus Dascyllus; species Dascyllus trimaculatus. The sequence goes on from JAMOIN010000406.1 coordinate 33,898, forward strand.
TTCAGGTTATTTACAGGTTGTTTACAGGTCGTTTTCAGGTTGTTTTCAGGTTATTTACAGGTTATTTACAGGTTGTTTTCAGGTTATTTACAGGTTGTTTTCAGGTTGTTTTCAGGTTATTTACAGGTTGTTTTCAGGTTATTTACAGGTTGTTTACAGGTTGTTTTCAGGTTTTTTTCAGGTTATTTACAGGTTATTTACAGGTTGTTTTCAGGTTATTTACAGGTTGTTTTCAGGTTATTTACAGGTTGTTTTCAGGTTATTTACAGGTTGTTTACAGGTTGTTTTCAGGTTTTTTTCAGGTTATTTACAGGTTGTTTACAGGTTGTTTTCAGGTTTTTTTCAGGTTATTTACAGGTTGTTTACAGGTTGTTTTTCAAGTTGTTTTTCTGATGTGTTTCTGCAGAAGAAGCAGAGAGCAGAGAAAAGGAGGTTCAGCTCCTCGGAGGACGACCGGAGGAGAAACAGCTTCAAACAGACGAAGCTGCAGGAGGAGGAGCCTGCAGAGACTCAGGTGACTCACCTGGTCACTCACCTGGTCACTCACCTGGTCACTCACCTGTCCACACTGATAGTTAGTTTACTGTTTAAATAACAGGAAGACCAAAGACCTGATTTCACCTCTGATTTTCACTCAGGCTCCGCCCACTGAGGTGACAGACAGAACACCACCGAAGAAGACAAAGAAGACGAAGGAGACGGAGGCAGGGAAGGATGCAGGGAAGGATGCAGGGAAGGATGCAGGACGCAGCAGCATCAAGACGTCGTCTCTGTTCAAACACAACCCCGACATCCCACAGCTCCACAGGTAACTCCTCCTCTGATTGGCCCAGCAGGCCAGCCTCTGTTTCTGATTGGCTCATTCTGCTGATGTCACTGTTTCCAATATCAGTTATCAATAATAACAGTTGCCATGGTGACCTGGCTGTGCAGAATCGGTTGCCATGGTGACCTGGCTGCGCAGCATCGGTAGCCATGGTGACCTGGCTGCGCAGCATCGGTTGCCATGGTGACCTGGCTGTGCCTGTAGCTGAAACCGTAGCTGTGATGTTTCCTGTCAGTCCTGCAGTCTGTCAGCTGAAGGAGCAGATCTTCACCTCTGATTCGTTTTCAGACCTTCACCTGCATCCTCACCTGGTAACACACTCACCTGTCTGTGTGTCCCCCTGACTGATTGATTGATTGACTGACTGATTGATTGATTAATTGATTTTGAGAAAGACTAAGTCTGAGGGTTCTGCATTCTGATTGGCTGTTTCCGCCCTGCAGGTGGCGACACTGAACAAAGTCCTGAATGTTTCCACACTGACCAGGTGAGTCCACACATCACTGTTGACCCACCTGATCCATCAGCTGATTGTTTTCTGACAGCAGGAGGACACAAGTAGAGAGACAGCAACCACCTGACTCACCTGGATGCTGTGTGTGTGTGTGTGTGTGTGTGTTCAGTGTTCAGAAACAGTCCATTCCAGCTCTTCTGTCAGGACGAGACGCTGTGATTCGCTCTCAGACTGGATCAGGTGAGTGGACCTGTCCAGTCCCAGGTCTGACTCCATCCTGGACCTGGAGCTGCTCCTCAGAGATCTTCTGGACGGTTCTGACCCTGGAGACCCAGGAACCTGTTCTGGTTCTTTTGTGTGGTTGCTGTGATGCTGGGGCCTCTTCCACGTCTGTTTGGTTTGTTGTCATGGTGATGAGATGCTGTGTTTCAGGTACCTGAACAGGTGAGGTCAGGTGACCTGTTCCTCTGTGTGCAGGTAAAACTCTGTCCTTCGCCGTCCCGCTGGTCCAAAGCCTCCAGGAGCTGCAGCCCAAGATCCGCCGCTCAGACGGACCGCTGGCCGTCGTCATCGTCCCCACCAGAGAGGTTCTGACTACGTTCTGATTATGTTCTGATTACGTTCTAATTACGTTCTAATTATGTTCTGACACGCCGTAGTTGATTTGTGATGTTCTCTCTCTCCTGTTCTCCAGCTCGCCCTGCAGACCTTCAACACCTTCCAGAAGCTCCTAAAGGTAACTCACCTGCTGCTCCTCTGTGTGAACATGAACACCTGTCTACACCTGTCTATACGGTCTACACCTGTCTATACGGTCTACACCTGTCTCTACTGTCTACACCTGTCTCTACTGTCTACACCTGTCTATACGGTCTACACCTGTCTCTACTGTCTACACCTGTCTATACGGTCTACACCTGTCTATACGGTCTACACCTGTCTCTACTGTCTACACCTGTCTATACGGTCTACACCTGTCTATACGGTCTACACCTGTCTCTACTGTCTACACCTGTCCGTTCTGAGCTCACTCAGGTGTGTCTCTGCAGCCGTTCACCTGGATCGTCCCAGGTGTGCTGATGGGAGGAGAGAAGAGGAAGGCAGAGAAGGCCAGGTAGGCTCACACACCTGGACTCACCAGCTTAAACTGGAGGTGTCCAGTCTTGGTGCTGGTTTTGTGTCTTTGTGGTGACGCTGAGGAAGCTGAGACCCCCAGACGTTCTCGAGGAGGTTCTAAACTCTGCGCTGTGCGTCTTCAGGCTCCGTAAAGGAATCAACATCCTGGTGTCGACTCCTGGACGTCTGGTGGACCACATCAAACACACCCTGAGCATCGCCTTCAGTGCAGTCCGCTGGCTGGTCCTGGACGAAGCCGACCGGTGACTCTCAGCTCCACATCCCCGCTAACGAAGCCGCAGCTGTGTGTTTGTGTGTCTGTTGTGCTAAAGTGTGTGTGTGTGTGTTCAGGACTCTGGATCTGGGCTTCGAGAAGGACCTGACCGTCATATTGAACAGCCTGAACGCTGCAGGACCCAGCAGGCAGAACGTCCTGCTGTCAGCGACACTCACACTGGGTAACCACGCCATCAGAGCACGCTAACACGCTAACGTGCTAACATGCTAACGTGCTAACATGCTAACACTCCATAAACTCCGGCTGGTCCAGGGGCTGCGGTTGAAACCAGGACGACCCTGACCTGGAGGACTGAGAATCAAAAATGTTTGTTGGGTTTCAGGTGTGACCCGCTTAGCAGATGTGTGTTTACGCGACCCAATCAGCATCCACGTGTCTGGCCCCGCCTCCTCTGACCTCACCGCCCTGACCTCTGACGCCGGCCAATCAGAGAGCTTTGCTGTGCCAGAGGCCCTGCGACAGTTTGTGGTTCTGGTTCCCAGTAAAGTCCGACTGGTCTGTCTGGCCGCCTTCATCCTGGACAAGTGCAAGGTGAGAACAGAACCATGTGACCAGCAGCCTGACAGCTGATTGGCTCGGTGAAGCGTTGCCGTGGTGACCTGACAGTCCGTCGCTGTGCCAGTTTTCTCAGAACAACAAACTCATCGTGTTCGCGTCGAGCTGCGAGGTCGTCGACTTCCTGCACTCGCTGTTCACTGCTGTCCTCGCCAGGCCCTCAGCCAATCACAGGCCTCCCCTCAGCTTCCTGCGTCTCCATGGCAACATGAAACAAGAGGTAACGCTGCCATCTTTCCCCACCAATCACGGCTCTGCTGCCGTTCACCTGTCTGAGGTGTGTTTGTTTTCTCCACCAGGAGCGATCGGAGGTGTTCCAGCAGTTCTCAGGGTCTCCGAGTGGAGTCCTGCTGTGTACGGTCAGTACTGCTACTGAGTACTACTACCAAGTACTACCACCAAATGCTGCTATGAGTACCACCACCGAGTACTATTACTGAGTACTACTACCAAGTACTACCACCAAATGCTGCTATGAGTACCACCACCGAGTACTATTACTGAGTACTGCTACCAAGTACTGCTACCAAGTACTGCTACCAAGTACTGCTACCAAGTACTACTACTATAAAGTACTACTGCTGTGTACTAACGGTACCTGTGTGTGTTTCAGGACGTAGTATTTACCTAGTACTACTACTATAAAGTACTACTGCTGTGTACTAACGGTACCTGTGTGTGTTTCAGGACGTAGCAGCCAGAGGTCTGGACCTTCCTCAGGTCACCTGGATTATTCAGGTAAAAGTACCTGCAGTACTGCAGTGCTGTACACAGTAAACACACGTATGTTTACATTAGTGAGGTAGTTCAGGTGAGCTCACCTGTGTTTCTGCTCCAATCAGTGGTTTAGATGTTGTTTAAAGTTGACTTGTTTGAGATGAATCAGCCAATCAGAGCGCTGCGTTGTGTCTGCAGTACACGCCTCCGACGGCGGCGGCCGAATACGTTCACCGCGTCGGACGGACGGCCCGAATCGGAGGACGAGGAAGCAGCCTCCTCTTCCTCACCCCCGCTGAGACCGCCTTCATCACTGAGCTGGCCAATCACAACATCAGGTCTTTGACTGACAGCCACCACGGCCAATCACCTTCTGACAAACTGCTGACAGTGTTTCCTGGTTGTGACGGTGGGCGGGGCTTGTTTGTGTTTCAGCCTATCAGAGCTGAAGCTGCAGGACATCCTGTCCAGTCTGATGATGGATGACATGTACAAGGGGCGGGGCAAGTACCACAGCAAGGTGAGTTACACCTGTCCTCCAGGGGGCGTCAGAGAGCTCCTCAGGGTTCTTCAGGCAGCAGGTGTCTCATGGGGTCTTTGAAGGTCTGAAGGTTCCTAACGGGGTTCTGGTGGTTCCTTCAAAACATTTTGGGTTCCAGGGGTCTTTGAGTTGTTCTGCTGTGCTGGGGGTCTGGAGACTGAACGAGTGCTGAGCAGGTGTTCTGGTTCTGGTTCTGGTTCTGGTTCTGGTTCTGGTTCTAGTTCTGGTTCTAGTTGTGGTTCTGGTCTCTGAGTTTTGATTAAGCGACCGTCTGAACAGAGTGGATGAATTAAAGCAGCGGTTTAAACATTGAATCAACCTTTATTTAAACATTGAATCAACCTTTATTTAAACATTGAATCAACCTTTATTTAAACATTGAATCAACTTTTATTTAAACATTGAATCAACCTTTATTTAAACATTGAATCAACTTTTATTTAAACATTAAATCAACCTTTATTTAAACATTAAATCAACCTTTATTTAAACATTAAATCAACCTTTATTTAAACATTAAATCAACCTTTATTTAAACATTAAATCAACCTTTATTTAAACATTGAATCAACTTTTATTTAAACATTGAATCAACCTTTATTTAAACATTGAATCAACCTTTATTTAAACATTAAATCAACCTTTATTTAAACATTAAATCAACCTTTATTTAAACATTAAATCAACCTTTATTTAAACATTGAATCAACTTTTATTTAAACATTAAATCAACCTTTATTTAAACATTGAATCAACTTTTATTTAAACATTAAATCAACCTTTATTTAAACATTGAATCAACTTTTATTTAAACATTAAATCAACCTTTATTTAAACAGGATTCCCTCTTTGGGTTCTTGTTAAACCTGAAAACATGTTTTTCTTTGAAACATCAACAAACCGACAGAAACTAAAAATTAAAGGATCGTCAGGTTTCAGACGGTCCCTGAACGCATCATCAGTCACATGTAGAATGATCAATATCCTCAACGCCCTCACTGCAGGTTACAGAGAGGTAGTGTCACCTGGTGTATTGATCATGTATTGATCACATATTGGTGATGTATTGATGAAGTATTGATCATGTATTGGTGATTTATTGATCACATATTGATCATGTATTGGTGATGTATTGATGAAATATTGATCATGTATTGGTGATGTATTGATGAAGTATTGATCATGTATTGGTGATGTATTGATCACATATTGATCATGTATTGGTGATGTATTGATGAAGTATTGATCATGTATTGGTGATGTATTGATCACATATTGATCATGTATTGGTGATGTATTGATCACGTATTTATGACATATTGATCATGTATTGGTGATGTATTGATCACGTATTTATGACATATTGATCATGTATTGGTGATGTATTGATCACATATTGATCATGTATTGGTGATGTATTGATCACATATTGATCATGTATTGGTGATGTATTGATCACATATTGATCATGTATTGGTGATGTATTGATCACGTATTTATGACATATTGATCATGTATTGGTAATGTATTGATCACGTATTGATCACGTATTGTGATGTTCCAGAGCTCGTCCTCGGCGCTGCAGCAGGACGTCCGTGAGCGAGCCACCGTCCTCCAGACCGACTTTGAGAACTTCGTCCACTCAGACGCCGAGTCGCTGCAGGCGGCTAAGAAAGGTAGGTGTGTTCACCTGCAGCCAGTCAGAGCACAGAGCTGCTGTCTGATTGGCTCACTGTGGTGTCCCTGTGATGTCACTAGCGCTGCAGTCCTACCTGCGGGCCTACACCACCTACCCCGCTCACCTGAAGCACATCTTCCACATCCGCTCGCTGCACCTGGGACACGCCGCCAAGAGCTTCGGCCTGAGAGACGCTCCACAGGGCCTCAGCGCCGCCGGAAACACGACCAGGAGCCACAAGAACCAGAACCAGAAGGACAGGAGCCCCACCAAACAGCAGAACCAGAACAGGTCCAGTGGAAAGAAGAGGTGAGTCCAGGTGAAACATCCAGCTCCTTTATTTCCCCTGTACACCCAGGATCCAGGGAGTCAGTCTGTCACTGGTCAGAGTTCTACCTTCAGACTATGAAGGTCTCCTTGAAGTCCATAGAGGGGGGTCCACATGGATCAGAACCTCATCAGTCCAGCAGACAGACACATGACATGTAGGAGGAACAACACACTGGAGTTCTGGTAGAACCTGGACCCAGATCAGTTTACATCCATCCAGGAGTCTCAGTCTGATCACTACACCTGGTCTCTGAACGAGCTCACACCATTACAGGGATGTTTACACCAGAGTGTGTGTTGTTGTTGTGATCAGCTGGGCCTGTCAGGACACGCAAACACACACACACACACACACACACACAGGTCAGCAGAGACATCATTACAGGTGTGTGTCCTCCTCTGGGTGTTGGTCAGTCTGTGATGATGCGTTCAGGTGATGTTTGTTAATAAGACAACAGAGAATCAACTTTAAAACCTCACAAGGCTGAAAAATAATGATGTCATCCTCCATGTTCCAGCCTCTACAGCAGCTGGAGACACATCCAGCCTGGAGGAACATCTTCCTCCATGCTGGATGTGTCTCCAGCTACTAGATCTTCCTCCATGCTGGATGTGTCTCCAGCTACTAGACGTTCCTCCATGCTGGATGTATCTCCAGCTACTAGACGTTCCTCCATGCTGGATGTATCTCCAGCTACTAGACGTTCCTCCATGCTGGATGTATCTCCAGCTACTAGATGTTCCTCCATGCTGGATGTATCTCCAGCTACTAGATGTTCCACCATGCTGGATGTATCTCCAGCTACTAGATGTTCCTCCATGCTGGATGTATCTCCAGCTACTAGATGTTCCACCATGCTGGATGTATCTCCAGCTACTAGATGTTCCTCCATGCTGGATGTATCTCCAGCTACTAGATGTTCCTCCATGCTGGATGTGTCTCCAGCTACTAGATGTTCCTCCATGCTGGATGTATCTCCAGCTACTAGATGTTCCTCCATGCTGGATGTGTCTCCAGCTACTAGATGTTCCTCCATGCTGGATGTATCTCCAGCTACTAGATGTTCCTCCATGCTGGATGTATCTCCAGCTACTAGACGTTCCACCATGCTGGATGTATCTCCAGCTACTAGACGTTCCTCCATGCTGGATGTATCTCCAGCTACTAGATGTTCCTCCATGCTGGATGTATCTCCAGCTACTAGATGTTCCTCCATGCTGGATGTATCTCCATCTGCTAGATGTTCCTCCATGCTGGATGTATCTCCAGCTGCTAGACGTTCCTCCATGCTGGATGTATCTCCAGCTACTAGATGTTCCTCCATGCTGGATGTATCTCCAGCTACTAGATGTTCCTCCATGCTGGATGTATCTCCAGCTACTAGATGTTCCTCCATGCTGGATGTATCTCAGCTACTAGATGTTCCTCCATGCTGGATGTATCTCCAGCTACTAGACGTTCCTCCATGCTGGATGTATCTCCAGCTACTAGATGTTCCTCCATGCTGGATGTATCTCTTGCTACTAGATGTTCCTCCATGCTGGATGTATCTCCAGCTACTAGATGTTCCTCCATGCTGGATGTATCTCAGCTACTAGATGTTCCTCCATGCTGGATGTATCTCCAGCTACTAGATGTTCCTCCATGCTGGATGTATCTCCAGCTACTAGATGTTCCTCCATGCTGGATGTATCTCCAGCTACTAGATGTTCCTCCATGCTGGATGTATCTCCAGCTACTAGATGTTCCTCCATGCTGGATGTATCTCCAGCTACTAGGCGTTCCTCCATGCTGGATGTATCTCCAGCTACTAGGCGTTCCTCCATGCTGGATGTATCTCCAGCTACTAGATGTTCCTCCATGCTGGATGTATCTCCAGCTACTAGATGTTCCTCCATGCTGGATGTGTCTCCAGCTACTAGATGTTCCTCCATGCTGGATGTGTCTCCAGCTACTAGATGTTCCACCATGCTGGATGTGTCTCCAGCTACTAGATGTTCCTCCATGCTGGATGTATCTCCAGCTACTAGATGTTCCTCCATGCTGGATGTATCTCCAGCTACTAGATGTTCCTCCATGCTGGATGTATCTCCAGCTACTAGATGTTCCTCCATGCTGGATGTATCTCCAGCTACTAGATGTTCCTCCATGCTGGATGTATCTCCAGCTACTAGATGTTCCTCCATGCTGGATGTATCTCCAGCTACTAGATGTTCCTCCATGCTGGATGTATCTCCAGCTACTAGATGTTCCTCCATGCTGGATGTATCTCCAGCTACTAGATGTTCCTCCATGCTGGATGTATCTCCAGCTACTAGATGTTCCTCCATGCTGGATGTATCTCCAGCTACTAGATGTTCCTCCATGCTGGATGTGTCTCCAGCTACTAGATGTTCCTCCATGCTGGATGTGTCTCCAGCTACTAGATGTTCCTCCATGCTGGATGTATCTCCAGCTACTAGATGTTCCTCCATGCTGGATGTATCTCCAGCTACTAGATGTTCCTCCATGCTGGATGTATCTCCAGCTACTAGATGTTCCTCCATGCTGGATGTATCTCAAGCTACTAGATGTTCCTCCATGCTGGATGTGTCTCCAGCTACTGTCTCCTCTGTTCTCTGGTTCTGATCCATGCTGCGTTTGTTGCAGACTGTTGCTGACAGAACAGGAAGTAAACCACCAAGGACTGATTCACAGATGTTCTCCTGTCTCCTCAGGTTCTCTGCTGCTCACATGGACCTTCGACTGCTTCGCTCGGAGGTCTCCAGCGGGTTGGACGGACGGCACCGAGACACGAAGAAGAACAAGAAGAGGAAGAAGAAGAAGGAGGAGGAGGAGGAGGAGCAGTGAGGAAGGAGAACGTTCTGCTGCAGAAACACCAGAACTGAAGTGACTGAATGACAACCTGAAAACACAAAGACCCACAACCTGCAGCTGATACACACACACACACACACACACACACACACACACACACACACACACACACACACATTGTTAAACCTGTTTTTCTGTTTTTGTGTGAAATAAAAAGTTGATTTTTTCCACAAACCTGCAGCAGCTGATTAAACAAACACACCAGCTGACACCGAGGTGCTCTCTGATTGGTCGGGGACTCTGAGGTGTCCTGTGCTCCTCTCTGATTGGTCGGTGACTCTGAGGTGTCCTGTGCTCCTCTCTGATTGGTCGGTGACTCTGAGGTTTCCTGTGCTCATCTCTGATTGGTCCAGTTCTGGTCTCTGCAGGAGCTTTTAGTGATGAACAGTCAATGTGGACAGTGTGTGTGTGTGTGTGTGTGTGTGTGTGTGTGTGTGTGTGTGTGTGTGTGTGTGTGTCCTGACAGCTCTCTGCCTCTGCAGCGTTCAGTTTTTTGTGTGACAGTAACACAACCTGCTGATAAAAGGGGTGTGTTGTTGTTGTGTTGATGTTGTTGTTGTGTTGATGTTGTTGTTGTGTTGATGTTGTTGTGTTGTTGTTGTTGTGTTGATGTTGTTGTTGTGTTGATGTTGTTGTGTTGTTGTTGTTGTTGATGTTGATGTTGTTGTGTTGTTGTTGTTGTGTTGATGTTGATGTTGTTGTGTTGATGTTGTTGTTGTGTTGATGTTGATGTTGTGTTGATGTTGTTGTGTTGATGTTGATGTTGTGTTGATGTTGACGTGTTTTAAAGCTGCTGTTTTCAACAGCATCAGTATTTGATCAGCTGATCGACCCGTGAACATCTGGCTCTGGAGGAGATATCAGCGGCTGATTGGACGACAGGTGGCTGGAAGAAGAACCAATCAGGTGTCGGTTTGATCATCGAATCTTTATCAGCGTGCTGCTCCTCACGCTTTTATTCTGAAAATCTGTCAAACCACCAACAGCTGCAGACGCACTCAGCTGAACCAGAGACACAAGTTGATCCACACACACACACACACACACACACACACACACACACACACACACAACCAGAGCACCCAGATAAACCAGAGACAGTCTGAATCAGTGGAGACTGAGCTCAGGCAGAACCAGTCGACTCCAGACTAACTGATCTCAGAGACGGCGTCGTGTTTCTGTGTTTAGTTCTAAAAGTGTTTAAAGTGTTTCCAATCAGCAGATAACGGAGTTCTAGTCCTCCATAGTTCTGGATCAGAACCAGCAGGTCCAGCTAGAACCGGCCAGAACAAAACTAAGACGAGTCCGTCTGAGTTCAACCTTTCAGCTTCATTCAACATCACAGAACAACAAAGACACGCCCACTTCGTCTCTCATTTATTGGAAATTTAAAAAACTGAATGACAAAGTGACAAACGGTTCAGATCCAGACGGTTCAGATCCAGACGGTTCAGATCCAGATGGTTCAGATCCAGACGGTTCAGATCCAGACGGTTCAGATCCAGACGGTTTAGATCCAGATGACTCAGATCCAGATGCCTCAGATCCAGATGGTTCTGACTCAGTGAGTCCAGCAGCTGATTCACTGAACAGTTTATCTTTTCCTGTTTTATTTCTAAAAATATGCAGCTTCCATCCAGTTTCTGTCCTCAAAGCTGACAACAAACGTTCCCCCAGTTCTCCCAGTCCCCCCAGACCTTCCAATCCAATCCCCCCACCCCCCCAGTCCCACCAGTCTTCCTCGTCCCCAGAATCCTACCAGTTCCCCCAGTACTCCCAGTCCCCCAGTGCTCCCAGTGAGCTGCTGTTGTCAGCGGGGGTCAGCATGGGTGAGGATGCGGGGCAGCAGGGTCTGGGCAGGATGGTGGTGGGCGTGGCCTCGGTACAGGTAGAGGTCCAGGGTGGGCGGGGCTGGAGGGTACAGGTAGTGTGGAGGCAGAAACATCCTGCTGGCTTCAGCCAGAAGCTCCAAACCAGCAGCCGACTGACGTTTCCACTTAGTCCTGAACAGAAAAACCAGAGTTAACCAGGAAGTAAACAAGAAGTAACCAGAGTTAACCAGGTAGTAACCAGAGTTAACCAGGAAGTAGCCAGGTAGTAACCATAGTTAACCAGGTAGTAACCAGAGTTAACCAAAAAGTAAACAAGAAGTAACCAGGTAGTAACCAGAGTTAACCAGAAAATAAACAAGAAGTAACCAGGTAGTAACCAGAGTTAACCAGAAAATAAACAAAAAGTAACCAGGTAGTAACCAGAGTTAACCAGGTAGTAACCAGAGTTAACCAGAAAATAAACAAGAAGTAACCAGGTAGTAACCAGAGTTAACCAGGAAGTAACCAGGTAGTAACTAGGAAGTAAACCGTAAGTAACCAGGAAGTAACCAGGTAGTAACCAGGAAGTAACCAAAGTTAACCAGGAAGTAAACAAGAAGTAACCAGAGTTAACCAGGAAGTAACCAGGTAGTAACCAGGAAGTAACCAGAGTTAACCAGGAAGTAACCAGAGTTAACCAGGAAGTAACAGGTAGTAACTAGGAAGTAAACCGTAAGTAACCAGGAAGTAACCAGGTAGTAACCAGGAAGTAACCAAAGTTAACCAGGAAGTAAACAAGAAGTAACCAGAGTTAACCAGGAAGTAACCAGGTAGTAACCAGGAAGTAACCAGAGTTAACCAGGAAGTAACCAGAGTTAACCAGGAAGTAACCAGGTAGTAACCATAGTTAACCAGGAAGTAACCAGAGTTAACCAGAAAATAAACAAAAAGTAACCAGGTATTAACCAGAGTTAACCAGGAAGTAACCAGGTAGTAAACAGAGTTAACCAGAAAGTAAACAAGAAGTAACCAGGTAGTAACCAGAGTTAACCAGGAAGTAACCAGGTAGTAACCAGAGTTAACCAGGAAGTAACCAGAGTTAACGAGGAAGTAACCAGGTAGTAACCATAGTTAACCAGGTAGTAACCAGAGTTAACCAGAAAATAAACAAAAAGTAACCAGGTATTAACCAGAGTTAACCAGGAAGTAACCAGGTAGTAAACAGAGTTAACCAGAAAGTAAACAAGAAGTAACCAGGTAGTAACCAGAGTTAACCAGGAAGTAACCAGGTAATAACCAGAGTTAACCAGGAAGTAAACAAGAAGTAACCAGGTAGTAACCAGAGTTAACCAGGAAGTAACCAGGTAGTAACCAGAGTTAACCAGGAAGTAACCAGGTAGTAACCAGGAAGTAAACCGTAAGTAACCAGGAAGTAACCAGGTAATAACCAGAGTTAACCAGGAAGTAAACAAGAAGTAACCAGGTAGTAACCAGAGTTAACCAGGAAGTAACCAGGTAGTAACCAGAGTTAACCAGGAAGTAAACAAGAAGTAACCAGGTAGTAACCAGAGTTAACCAGGAAGTAACCAAAGTTAACCAGGTAGTAACCAGGTAGTAACCAGAGTTAACCAGGAAGTAAACAAGAAGTAACCAGGTAGTAACCAGAGTTAACCAGGAAGTAACCAGGTAGTAAACAGAGTTAACCAGAAAGTAAACAAGAAGTAACCAGGTAGTAACCAGAGTTAACCAGGAAGTAACCAGGTAGTAACCAGAGTTAACCAGGAAGTAAACAAGAAGTAACCAGGTAGTAACCAGAGTTAACCAGGAAGTAACCAGGTAGTAACCAAAGTTAACCAGGAAGTAAACAAGAAGTAACCAGGTAGTAACCAGAGTTAACCAGGAAGTAACCAGGTAGTAACCAAAGTTAACCAGGAAGTAAACAAGAAGTAACCAGGTAGTAACCAGAGTTAACCAGAAAATAAACAAAAAGTAACCAGGTATTAACCAGAGTTAACCAGGAAGTAACCAGGTAGTAAACAGAGTTAACCAGAAAGTAAACAAGAAGTAACCAGGTAGTAACCAGAGTTAACCAGGAAGTAACCAGGTAGTAACCAGAGTTAACCAGGAAGTAAACAAGAAGTAACCAGGTAGTAACCAGAGTTAACCAGGAAGTAACCAGGTAATAACCAGAGTTAACCAGGAAGTAAACAAGAAGTAACCAGGTAGTAACCAGAGTTAACCAGGAAGTAACCAGGTAGTAACCAGAGTTAACCAGGAAGTAAACAAGAAGTAACCAGGTAGTAACCAGAGTTAACCAGGAAGTAACCAGGTAGTAACCAAAGTTAACCAGGAAGTAAACAAGAAGTAACCAGGTAGTAACCAAAGTTAACCAGGAAGTAACCAGGAAGTAACCAAAGTTAACCAGGAAGTAGCCTGTTAACCTGAGGTGAAACAACCACAGGAAGACAACACGTCTAAGATGGGCCTTTTGCTGTGGATCAGCGGTGGAACAAGAGAACCTGGTTCCATCCTGGAGTTCTCAGTGCTCCCATCGTCATCCTGGAAGGCTCTAATCCAGTGGTTCAACCAACCTGTGTGACCAGAGGGTTTTCCTTCTTGATCAGGGTGACGGTTAACAGTAACAATAAAGGGATAAATAAAGAATCAGCGTTTAGTCCAGTGCCCCTCTAAAAGCTCCAGATTTGTTTCTGCATTAATTATTGATTATTGATTACAGACACACTGCTGAATTGTTGATTGCAGCGTTCATTATTAATCAGAGTGTTTCTGTCTTAGAGATGTTGGACGGACGCTCCAACAAAACAAAATAAAATGAAACTCAGTTTATTGTTTGATTCATCCTGTTCAGGTTCAGACTGCTCTGACTTTGTCTTCTGGTTTAACACTGACAAGCTTCTTCTTCTGTGGTGTTTTATCATGTTACTTTTCTGTTAGCTGTTAGCTTTTAGCTGTTACTGTTAGCTGTTACTGTTAGCTGTTACTGTTAGTTGTTAGCTGTTACTGTTAGCTGTTAGCTGTTAGCTGTTACTGTTAGCTGTTGCTGTTAATTGTTAGTTGTTAGCTGTTACTGTTAGCTGTTACTGTTAGTTGTTAGCTGTTACTGTTAGTTGTTACTGTTAGCTGTTACTGTTAGCTGTTGCTGTTAATTGTTAGTTGTTAGCTGTTACTGTTAGCTGTTACTGTTAGTTGTTAGCTGTTGCTGTTAGCTGTTACTGTTAGCTGTTGCTGTTAATTGTTAGTTGTTAGCTGTTACTGTTAGTTGTTACTGTTAGCTGTTACTGTTAGCTGTTGCTGTTAATTGTTAGTTGTTAGCTGTTACTGTTAGCTGTTACTGTTAGTTGTTAGCTGTTACTGTTAGTTGTTACTGTTAGCTGTTACTGTTAGCTGTTGCTGTTAATTGTTAGTTGTTAGCTGTTACTGTTAGCTGTTACTGTTAGTTGTTAGCTGTTGCTGTTAGCTGTTACTGTTAGCTGTTGCTGTTAATTGTTAGTTGTTAGGTGTTGCTGTTAGCTGTTAGCTGTTACTGTTAGCTGTTAGTTGTTAGCTGTTACTGTTAGCTGTTGCTGTTAATTGTTAGTTGTTAGGTGTTGCTGTTAGCTGTTAGCTGTTACTTTTAGTTGTTAGCTGTTACTGTTAGCTGTCAGTTGTTAGCTGTTGCTGTTAGCTGTTACTTTTAGCTGTTGCTGTTACCTGTTGCTGTTCATTTTTAGCTGTTAGCTTTTAGCTGTTACTGTTAGCTGTTAGTTGTTAGCTGTTACTGTTAACTGTTGCTGTTAATTGTTAGTTGTTAGGTGTTGCTGTTAGCTGTTAGCTGTTACTGTTAGTTGTTAGCTGTTACTGTTAACTGTTAGTTGCTAGCTGTTGCTGTTAGCTGTTAGCTGTTGCTATTAGTTGTTAGCTGTTGCCGTTAGTTGTTAACTGTTAGTTGTTAGCTGCTGGTTGTTAGCTGTTAGCTGTTGCTATTAGATGTTAGCTGTAGCCGTTAGTTGTTAACTGTTAGTTGTTAGCTGTTAGTTGTTAACTGTTAGTTGTTAGCTGTTAGTTGTTAGCTATTAGTTGTTAGTTGTTAGCTGTTAGCTTTTAGCTGTTGCCGTTAGTTGTTAGCTGTTAGTTGTTAACTGTTAGTTGTACACTGTTAGTTGTTAGCTATTAGTTGTTAGCTTTTAGCTGTTGCCGTTAGTTGTTAGCTATTAGTTGTTAGTTGTTAGCTTTTAGCTTTTAGCTGTTGCTATTAGTTGTTAACTGTGAGTTGTTGGCTGTTAGTTGTTAGCTGTTAGCTGTTGCTATTAGTTGTTAGCTGTTAGTTGTTAGCTATTAGTTGTTAACTGTGAGTTGTTGGCTGTTAGTTGTTAGCTGTTAGCTGTTGCTATTAGTTGTTAGCTGTTAGTTGTTAGCTATTAGTTGTTAGTTGTTAGTTGTTAGCTTTTAGCTGTTGCCGTTAGTTGTTAGCTATTAGTTGTTAGTTGTTAGCTGTTAGCTTTTAGCTGTTGCCGTTAGTTGTTAGCTATTAGTTGTTAGCTATTAGTTGTTAGTTGTTAGCTGTTAGCTTTTAGCTGTTGCCGTTAGTTGTTAGCTGATGCTGAACCAGCTCTTTAACATCACTGCGGACCCATCGTGATTGACTATAGAAAGCTCCAGAACAACCACTAAACTGACCCTTATATCCAACCAAAGTTCTACTGAGACCAGAATCAGGGATCCACTGAGACCATATCCAGGGATCCCCTGAGACCAGAACCAGGGATCCACTGAGAACAGAACCAGGGATCTACTGAGACCAGAACCAGGGACTATAAGATTCTGTTTGATGCTGGTGTGTTAACCTGTGGTTCTGGTTGGTTCACTTTTGGTTCTAAGTAGTTTATGTGTGGTTCTGGTTGGTCTATCTACAGATCTGGTTGGTTCACCTGTGGTTCTGGTACCAGGGTTTGTGTGTGTGATGCTGACTCACGGTTTACCTGGGGCTCTGGTTGGTTTACCTGTGGTTCTGGTTGGTTTACCTGTGGTTCTAGGTTACCAGTGGTTCTGGTTGGTTTACCTGTGGTTCTGGTTGGTTTACCTGTGGTTCTAGGTTACCTGTGGTTCTGGGTTACCAGTGGTTCTAGGTTACCTGGGGCTCTGGTTGGTTTACCTGTGGTTCTGGTTGGTTTACCTGTGGTTCTAGGTTACCTGTGGGTCTGGTAGGTTTACCTGTGGTTCTAGGTTACCTGTGGTTCTGGGTTACCTGTGGGTCTGGTAGGTTTACCTGTGGTTCTAGGTTACCTGTGGTTCTAGGTTACCTGTGGGTCTGGGTTACCTGTGGGTCTGGGTGGTTTACCTGCGGTTCTAGGTTACCTGTGGTTCTAGGTTACCAGTGGTTCTAGGTTACCTGTGGGTCTGGTAGGTTTACCTGTGGTTCTAGGTTACCTGTGGTTCTAGGTTACCTGTGGTTCTGGGTTACCTGTGGTTCTGGGTTACCTGTGGTTCTAGGTTACCTGTGGGTCTGGGTTACCTGTGGGTCTGGGTGGTTTACCTGTGGTTCTGGGTGGTTTACCTGTGGTTCTAGGTTACCTGTGGTTCTAGGTTACCTGTGGGTCTGGGTGGTTTACCTGTGGTTCTAGGTTACCTGTGGGTCTGGGTTACCTGTGGGTCTGGGTGGTTTACCTGTGGTTCTGTGTGGTTTACCTGTGGTTCTGGGTGGTTTACCTGTGGTTCTAGGTTACCTGTGGTTCTAGGTTACCTGTGGGTCTGGGTTACCTGTGGGTCTGGGTGGTTTACCTGTGGTTCTAGGTTACCTGTGGTTCTAGGTTACCTGTGGGTCTGGGTTACCTGTGGGTCTGGGTTACCTGTGGGTCTGGGTGGTTTACCTGCGGTTCTGGTACCAGGTCTTGACCTGTGTGTCGCTGAGCTGCAGGGCCGCTGCCAGCTCCATCCGGTCCTGGACACTCAGGTACTTCTGCTTCTGGAAGCTCCTCTCCAGTCTGGACAGCTGCTGGTCGCTGAACGCCGTCCGGGCCTTCCGAGGCTTCTTCAGCCGAACCGGGTCAGAACCGCCTCCGAGCGCTGGGTGATTGACAGACATGACATCATATCAGTGCTGTCAGCTGATTGGTCTGGTCTTGGTATTATTGTTATTATTATTATTGTTATTATTATTATTGTTATTATTATTATTATTATTATTATTATTATTATTTTTATTTTATTTATTTATTTATTTATTTATTATTATTGCTGCAGTTAGACCCTGTGAGTTTTCTGGCTACTCCTATATCAGTATTGATGCTGACAGTCCTAAAAACAGCTGCAATACCAGGAAGTTCTAATGAAATGTGTTCATTCAGGGTGAAGCTGCTGCTGGTTCACTTCCATCTATCGATCTGATCGATCAGGTATTAACTGATGTGACGACATGAGAACATCATTCATGTAGCGACTCTCATTATATCTAAACATATATTTATTATGTGTGACATGTTGCTGAATGTCTGCAGGTCTCTGATCAATGTTTTTCTTTTCTTTTCTCTTTTTTTTTCTTCAATAATCGGCTGATCAATCAATCAATAAATCAACAATCAAAGAATATTTTCAGGTGATTTTCTGACATTTCCTTTTGTCTTTCTACTTTTTCTTATTCCCGTGTGAAACTTCAAATCCTTAATATTCAATAGGTGAAATCAATCAGAATGATCACTGATCGATCAGATGATCAATAATCCATGATCGATCCTCGTCATCAGATTTCTATCAAAAGCAGCAGAAACGAGAAAAAAGATCCGGTTTGAATGGAAACTGAAGAAACAGCGAGTCAGAGGGTCTGAAGCCTCCATCACAACCGATAATCAATGTTTGAATCAATACTGGACCAGTCAGTACGGAGAACAGCGTCAGCGATCAATAAACCAATCAATCAATCAATCAATCAATCAACAAACCAATCAATTAATCAGTCAATCAACAAACCAATCAATTAATCAAAGCGTTTCCTTCATTTACTTCAGATCTCAACTTTTTAAACGTGTTTAAACGTCTCCTGGTCCAAAGAGCTGTGGAGCTGATTTAGCGGACAGACTAGTCGATCCAGAACCAGAACCTCCAGAGCTCTGGTTCTGAACCTCCAGAGTTCTGGTTCTGGAGCTCTGCACACATCAGCCCGGACCTCCAGCAAACCTCCAGCCCACCATCAGACCTGCTCCCCGGGTTTCGTTCTCACCTCTGGTCTCGCTGTCAGAAGAAGAGCTGCTCTGACTTTCATCCGCTCCGGACTGGACCGGTTCGACTTCCAGCTCCGACTGACCCGGGTCAGAACAGCCCGGACCCGGGTCAGAGCAGGACCGACAGTCCGCTAGGATGTCCCGGATCAGGAAGGAGGAGCTGACGGAGCGGGGCTGCAGCGGAGCCTCCAGCCGGGCAGCGGACTCTCTCCGCGGGGAAGGAGGCTCCGAGCAGCCGCTGCCCGCCGGGCTGAGCTCCGGAGGATGAGACCGGGAGAGGAGCGCTGCGGGCGGCCTGAGGGAGAGCAGGGAGTCGATGCAGAAGCAGTCCATCTCCGTCCGGACAGGTGAGTCAGTTCAGGCAGCAGGTGAGAGGACACATGACACCCGGACAAGTGACGACAGCATGACGGCGTTAGTTCAGCTGCGACGTCACTCTGATCATTTTAAAGTAGAATTTAAAAAACTGAAGTGTGAAGTTATTGATCCGGATCGATCAGCTGCTGATTTGAGCCTCACAGACAGAAACACATGAAGGCTGCTCCTCCTCTTCATCATCATCTTCATCATCTTCATCACCTGTCTCCTCCTCCTGTATTTGTCTGACAGTCACTTCAGAGCATCCACTACCTCATCACCTCGACAGAAACCAGTTCTCTCAGAACCTTTTCATCAAGGTCAGTCCAGAACCTAGAGGTCCCTCAGGGTGAAGGCCCACCTCGGACCAGAACAGGTTCCAGTGTAGAACTGAGGAACCTCTGGAAGAACCACAGACACATTTAGACTGTTTCACTGTTTATTTGTCCTCAGAGGTTCTTCTGTCCTTGCTCCGGTCCGGTCGGTCCGGTCGGTCCGGACTGGTCCGGTCTGGTCTGGTCGGTCCCCTGAAGTTCTGCTGGACATCCGGTTCCACCGCTGAGCCTGAGGGCCCGAACACGAGCTGCCGGGTTCCTGAAGGTGTCCAGAGCCGGAGACACCTGCACACAGAGCAGACCTCACCTGTCACCTGATCGCCAGCCCTCACCTGTACACAGGTGTGCTGAGGTGTGTGTGTGTGTGTGTGCTACCTGTGTGAACTGGGACAGCTGTACAGGTGTGTGTGTGACAGGTAGAGGTCGGCTCCTCCTCAGCAGGCTGGTTCTGGTTTCTGCAGCTCCACCTGGTTTCACCTGCACAGAGCATCAGCTGCAGATGTTTCACCTGCTGAGTGTCTTCACTCAACTCACTCCAACCAACCAACCAACCAACCAACTAGTTAACTAAGTAACCAACTAACCAACCAACTAGTTAACTAAGTAACCAACTAACCAACCAACCAACTAGTTAACTAAGTAACCAACTAACCAACCAACTAGTTAACTAAGTAAACAACTAACCAACCAACCAACTAGTTAACTAAGTAACCAACTAACCAACCAACTAGTTAACTAAGTAAACAACTAACCAACCAACCAATTAGTTAACTAAGTAAACAACTAACCAACCAACCAACTAGTTAACTAAGTAAACAACTAACCAACCAACCAATTAGTTAACTAAGTAAACAACTAACCAACCAACCAACTAGTTAACTAAGTAACTAACTAACCAACCAACCAAGTAGTTAACTAAGTAAACAACTAACCAACCAGCTGACTGAGTTTTAAAGTGCAGGTGTGTTTTCAGGTTCAGGTGTTTTCAACAGTCCATCTGACAGTAAATAAAAATGAAGCTGTTTTCTTTAAATGATTTAACCTTCTGGCGTGTGATGTCATACAGACAGGTGTGTTCTCACCTGGCGTGTGATGTCATACAGACAGGTGTGTTCTCACCTGGCGTGTGATGTCATACAGACAGGTGTGTTCTCACCTGGCGTGTGATGTCATACAGACAGGTGTGTTCTCACCTGGCGTGTGAGGCTGTTGTGGTTCCTGTTCAGCTGCTCGTCCAACCAGTTGCGTCCGTATTGATGAGACAGAAGGTCTGACAGCGGAGACGACGGCCTGACGGACACACGATCACTGATTGATCACTGATTGATCACTGACGATCATTGACCAATCATTGACTGATCACTGACTGATCACTGACTGATCACTGATCAATAATCAGTTTTGGTGTCTGAGGGTTCTTCTCACCTGTTTCTGACTCCAAACGTCATGTCCGGTACTGGTGCTGGTCGGCGTGAGGCTCCGCCCTCACTGCGCCTGGGGGTGGGGTTCTGTGTGCAGGCCCCGCCCATCTGAGCCCGGTACTGACTGATCTCTTTGGACGTGACCAGACCGGATCGAACCGCCTCCCGGTTCAGAGACACGAAGTCCGGACACACAACAGAATCCTCCTCTGTAGACGGAACGTTCCAGCTGGACAGAACTGACACAGAGAGGAGCGATCAGAACCACAGCTGGTCCTGGTCCTGGTCCTGGTTCTGGTCCTGGTCCTGATCAGGGTCAGATGGTTGGAGGTCTCTGACTGGTCGGGTATAACTCTGCTAACGTGAAGCTTCTTTAACTGGCCAGGATGTGTGTGTTCATTTCTGTGTGTTTGTGTGTGTGTCTGTGTGTGTGTTCATTTCTGTGTGTTTGTGTGTGTATGTGTGTGTGTGTGTGTGTGTGTGTGTGTGTGTGTGTGTGTGTTCATATCTGTGTGTGTGTCTGTGTGTGATTGACAGATGAAAGGAGTCTCGTGTTCAGTTTAGTGTGTCGTGATGTGTGTGTGTGTGTTTGAGTGACAGCAGTGATTGTTGCCTAAAGGCATGTTTCCTTCACACAAACACACTCTGACAGCTGACCGCTGCTACACACACACACACACACACACACATACACCGTTCTTCCTCTGTGTTTGTGAGGACGATCATTGACATAATAAATTGTCAGGACAATGTTCCTGAATATAAGTTTAAACCTGAAGCTAACACTGTTAGCATAGAAAAGCAGCCCAAAGAGCTAAAGATTAGCATTACAACCTAAACACTGGGATAAGAAGTAGGGACTAGCATAGCAGCAGTAGCATTATCATACACTATTAACACAAAGTTCTAACATTCATGTTAGAATTTGTGTAGCTGTTTATATGCTAACAGTTGTTCATATGCTAACAGTTGTTTAAATGCTAACAGTTGTTCATATGCTAACAGTTGTTCATATGCTAACAGTTGTTTAAATGCTAACAGTTGTTCATATGCTAACAGTTGTTCATATGCTAACAGTTGTTTATATGCTAGCGACAGTTTATATGCTAATGGCTGGTTTATGCTAACGGTTTTATGCTAATGGTGGTTTATATGATAGCAACTGTTTAAATGCTATCTCCTCGCTTATGCTAACAGTTGTTTATATACTAATAGATGTTTATATTCTAGCAGCTATTTATATGCTAACAACTGTTAAAATTCTAACAAGTGTTTCATGCTAACAGCTTTTTTATGCTAACAGCTGGTTATATAGTAATTGCTGTTTAAATGTCGACGGCTGTTTATATGCTAACAGCTGTATTTACACTAATATGTCTAAATGCTAAAACCTGCTTACATGCTACCCATGGTTTATGAGCTAACAGCTGTTTAAATGCTAACAGCTGTTGAAGTGCTAACACTGAAGCACAGACATCATGGCGTTCAAGGCGGGGCTTACCTTCGGCCACGCCTCCATCTTTGCGCGTGCTGCTCATTCCAAAAGTGAAGTCTGGACCAGGAACAGTCAGACCTCTGGACCGGCTCTGACCCAGAGGAGCCTGGGGACGGTACCATCATCTTCATCATCATCATCATCATCATCATCATCATCATCAACATCATCATCATCATCATCAACATCACCATCATCACCATCATCAACATCATCAACATCATCATCATCATCATCAACATCACCATCATCACCATCATCATCAACATCATCATCATCATCATCACCATCAACATCATCATCATCACGATCATCATCATCATCATCATCATCATCATCATCTTCATCATCATCATCACGATCATCATCATCATCATAATCATCATCTTCATCATCACGATCATCATAATCATCTTCATCACCATCACCATCATCATCATCATAATCACGATCATCATCATCATCATCATCATCATCATCATCACCATCATCACGATCATCATCATCATCATCATCATCATCATCATCATCATCTTCATCATCATCATCATCATCATCATCATCATCATCATCATCACCATCATCACGATCATCATAATCATCTTCATCACCATCATCATCATCACCATCACCATCATCATCATCATAATCACGATCATCATCATCATCATCATCATCATCATCATCATCATCATCATCATCACCATCATCACCATCATCATCATCATCATCATCACCATAATCACCAAGATCATCATCATCATCACCATCATCATCATCACCATAATCACCAAGATCATCATCATCATCATCATCATCATCATCATCATCACGATCATCATAATCATCATCTTCATCATCACGATCATCATAATCATCATCATCATCACGATCATCATAATCATCATCTTCATCATCACGATCATCATAATCATCATCACCATCATCACGATCATCATCATCATCATCATCATCATCATCATCTTCATCATCATCATCATCATCATCATCATCATCATCATCATCATCATCACCATCATCACGATCATCATAATCATCTTCATCACCATCATCATCATCACCATCACCATCATCATCATCATAATCACGATCATCATCATCATCATCACCATCATCACCATCATCATCATCATCATCATCACCATAATCACCAAGATCATCATCATCATCATCATCACCATCATCACCATCATCATCATCATCATCATCACCATCATCATGATCATCATCATCATCATCATCATGTTGTATCTTTATGGCTGTTTATTGGTTGTTTACTGGTTGTTTACTGATTGTTTACTGGTTGTTTACTGGTTGTTTACTGGTTGTTTATTGGCTGTGGTTGTTGTGTTGCTGATGCTGGTACCTTGATGTGCAGGGGGTTGGTCAGCATTGAGTCTCTGAAGACGCCGAGTCGAGGTGAGGACATGATGAAGACGATGAAGACGATGAAGATGATGGAGCTGGTGAAGATGATGAAGATGATGAAGATGATGAAGCAGCTTCTGTTCACACAAACATGTTAAAGCACATTGATCACCTTTAAATCTGATTCTGGATGAAGAACATCTTTACTGATTCACCTGTCAATCATTCTGTCTACTTATTGATCAGTGAGGTAAAGTGATTAGTAATCATCAGGGCTGGGTATTGGCACTAATCAATGACTTGATTGATCACTGCTGTGACACGTTTGTATTAAATATGACCTGAACATATGAACTGTAAATAAAACCTTTGATTAAACATAAAATATGAGACACGAACATTTAACCTCCCTGAGAGCCTTCATGTGATCAGTGATCGATCAGTTTCCTCTTCGGCTATTATTAGTTTACTGGTAAACAGGACACTGCGCAGGCGCATCAAGCAGCTGTTGTCTGATATTTAAACACGGACTTTTCACTGCGTCCTGATAATAATGAACTTATTCAGTCATCTCCAGGTGACTCACCTGTTTCTGTGTCCTACGGTGTCGAGCTGACCGGTTGCCATGGCAACAGGACGCTCAACGTCCGCAGAAAACAAACAGGAAGTTTGTACGGAAGCCCAGAGCAGCCAGAAAGGGTCCGATAGAATGTGGAAGATGAGCGCAGAGCTGCTGATGCTGATCGGCTGAGTCCTCTGAACGCTTCATCACAGCGTCCTCCTGGTTTCTGTAGGTGAAAACCCTGTTTGGGGACAGGTCAGGGTTTAGAAGCTGCAGAAGAAACGGAGGAAGCAAGCAGAGCGTTTAAAGGTGACAGAGAGAGATGAGGAGTCCAGGACAGACTGACGTGAACTGGAACTTTAACCAGACTGCTGCTGTGTTTTATTGGTTTCAGGTTATTTCTGAACCGAAGTTCTCAGGTTTTTATGTCACAGCAGGAAATACGAGCACGAACGGAAACACTCGAATCAAGCGGCTCTGAGCGCTACTTCCGGTCGTTACTTCCTCCAGAGGGCCTGCAGGGGGCGGCAGAGAGCGCTGCTGCGTTCACGGACTGCGTGGAAAATATCATACTTCTTAAAGGCGCAGTTCAGTGATACGATCTGACTAAGAACAAACAAACAAACAAAAACAACTAAACGTGCTCATGTCTTGTGTCTCTTTTACAGTTAATATTCGATCAAATCAGATTTTCGTCTCGTTTGTTTTCCGACAGAAGCAGTTTGTTTGTAATGACTCCTGTCTGTGGAGAACATGTTAATAAATTCTGTTTAGCGTCCAGCTTTTTGGCCAAACTTATTTCTGTCATTATATTTCATTTTAAAGCTGCCTGTCCTCACTTTCCTGGAGAAATATTGATCCAGCTGTTTAACAGGACCACCCGGGACGTGTCTCTCAGCCCAGCCTGACTGAAGCTGATGGTTCTGAGCTCATCTCAGTGCTTTTGTTTGCAGGTTTCATGTTTTCCTATGAAAATGATTCATGTTGAAGTTTCCGACACGGAGATCTCCGAGACCCTGAACGCAGCACGGCTGTCACGTCGTCCACGTCACTCTTAGCTTGACAAAGATCGTCTAAACAGACAGAGTGACTCACACACACATAAATTCAATACAACAACAAAAACAAAGAGGGGACCCCATAGTTAAAGTTGTTACCATGGCAACCTGGACAGGTCACAGTTATTATGGTGTTCAGTCACCGTTCTCTGTTCAAATCAAATCTTTTTATATTTACCTTGTTTTAATAATCCTCTCAGGTCACTGATTATTAGTTTTGTCTGTCAGATGTAATCCAGTGTTTTATTAAACTACAGAGGAACACTTTATTCTGTTAAACAACAAACACTCACATCTAACACCGAATATGTGGCTTCAAATGACAAGAAACACAACCTGATCAATCAAATACTGATAGTAACAACAACAACAACAACAACAATAATAATAGTTATAACAGTAATACTACTACTAATAACAGCAGTAATACTAATACTAATACTCTGTGTTTATGGATCACCGCTGTGCTTTTGTCTATTTCTCTTCATTTTGTGTCTCTCTGGGTTTTTTTTGTTTTGTTTTGTTGTTTTTTTTTTGCTCCTCTTCGTGGTCATTTTGTAAACAGTACTAAAGTAATAAATGGAGTAATTAAACTGTGCGGTAGACTCTGGTCCGGCAGGTCCAGGATCTGAGACATGAACAGGTTTAAACACGTCCATCTGCAGCCTGTCGTCCTGTCGGTCCTAGAATCCGCCTCAGAGTGAGCCGTCTGTCCGCCCCTGTCTCCGTCGGACCTCCGGGCGGTCACCGGGCCGCTGCTCTCATGTCTCCCCGGCTTCAACGCCTTCTTCTCGGTACAAACTCTCCGGCTCTCTGACCGCCCGCTCTCGGTGTGTTTTCCCCACAGACGGCGGGGATGTTCCGGCTCTGGTTCGAGGCGGCGGTGGTCCTGTGGCTCGTCCCCGGGGCGCTGGGAGGCGCAGCCCGGCTGTACGCGGAGGAGGACCCGCTGGTGATCCTGAGCAGCGGCACCCTGAAGCCCACCGTCAGTAACTCTTCGTCGGCCTGGCTGGTCCAGTTCTTCTCCTCCTGGTGCGGACACTGCATCCAGTACTCCAGCACATGGAAGGCTCTGGCCGGGGACGTGAAAGGTACCGTAGCGCCTCCTTTGTAAACAGCAGCACCAGACTCCATTCTGAATACCGATATTTACATTTCTGTCGGTAAATCGGCGGAGCTACGACCGTGTGAAAGTGGCAGCCGGACCGAAACCCGAGTCTACCGGGTCAATTCTTCGGTTCGGCGTTAACCCAATCCAAGCACCGACAGTCAGTGTCGGTGAAATCTGAACTCTGCTTCGTGTGGCTCGCTCGGTCCTGGTGTGTTCACGGCCGAATGTGGAAACTTAAAGTGGCTGTTTTTTCAACGAGGTTCTGAGCGGTGGAGTGTTCCGTATCAGGAACCACATTAACGAGCTCACAGACCCTCACAGAGCCTGAGACAGAGCCGGTTTGACGGGATCACCACTCATCAGACCCCCGTTAATCCGCTGGAGGCCGAAGTTAGCTCCGTATGAACCAGTTAACCGGCTGGTTACCGGAGTTAAAGTCAGCATTAACCGTTAACTGACGTTCACAGCAGCAGCAGCTGGTAGTTAGTTAGTTAGCAGTTAGTAGCACTAGTTAGCTGTTAGTAGCTCTAGTTAGCTGTTAGTAGCTCTAGTTAGCAGTTAGTAGCACTAGTTAGCTGTTAGTAGCTCTAGTTGGCAGTTAGTAGCTGTAGTTAGCAGTTAGTAGCACTAGTTAGCAATTAGTTGCACTAGTTAGCTGTTAGTAGCTCTAGTTAGCAGTTAGTAGCACTAGTTAGCAATTAGTAGCACTAGTTAGCTGTTAGTAGCTGTAGTTAGCTATTATTATGTTAGTTATCTGTTATTATGGTTAGTTAGCAGTTAGTAGCACTAGTTAGCTGTTAGTAGGTCTAGTTAGCTGTTATTATGGTTAGTTAGCAGTTAGTAGCACTAGTTAGCTGTTAGTAGGTCTAGTTAGCTGTTATTATGGTTAGTTAGCAGTTAGTAGCTCCAGTTAGCTGTTAGTAGCTCTAGTTAGCTATTATTATGTTAGTTATCTGTTATTATGGTTAGTTAGCTGTTAATATGTTTAGCTAACTGTTATTAGCTCTAGTTAGCTGGTATTAGCTGTAGTTAGCTGGTATTAGCTCTAGTTAGCTGGTAGCCAACAGAAACTATCAGGTGCTAATGCAGAGGTGAGCTGGGTTTCCAGCAGCACATTTAATGATTGAGATCAGTTTATTTATTAAAGAGGTGCTAGTTAGCTGTTATTAGCTGGTAGTTAGCTCAGTCGGCTAACAGCAGAGTTGTTGTTTCCTGTCCAGAGAAACTTTTTATTTCTTCTTCCTGCTGCACAATAAAACACAATAAAACAATAAACCAGGTGATGGATGATGGATGTAAACCAGCTGCAGTGTCGGTCTGTGGTCCTGCTCAGTGATCTGAAGTTGCCACTGCTAGTTAGCTGGTGTTAACTGACCTGCTTCTAACCAGGTAAAGAGACAACCACCTGATTACCAGGTAGCTCTGGGTTCAGAGTAATCTGATTACTGTGAAACACCTGCAGCGGTTAATCTTCCCACGCCTGATCAGATGTTTGCTGTTCAGACACGTTTATAGGAAAGTTTCCACCGTCTGAAACTGGTTCTGACTGGAACCAGAGGAGCAGCTGGAAACCAGTAAGACCCAGTGAAGTCAGACAGCTGGTTGTACTCAGGTAGAACCACAACACCTGGACACACTCTGGTCATTCAGTCAGAAGAGAAACAGCTGCATCATCACATCACATGATCTAATAAATAAACAGCAACACGTTGATGACCTTCTCCTCGTTGTGACCTCATCGTTTGTCTGTGACCTCACAGTTTCTCTGCTGCAGTAAAATCCAGCAGCACAAACAGAACTTCTTCTGTGGTGTGGATGAAGCCACGTCAGGACGGTCCTCACAGAGGTGGACAAACACTCCCAGAGCAGCCTGTGGGAACCAGACTGGGTTCTAGAGCCGTCTGTCTTAATGCCACACCAGCTGACACACACACACACATGCACACACACACATGCACACACACACACACACACGCACACATGCACACACACACACACACACACACACACTGACTTTCTGACCTGTTAAACATCCTGATTTACTCTTTAGGACTTTATGAGGACCTCCTGCTCCCTGAACAGATGTTGGTCCCCACAAAACCAGTTATACAAAGACTCACACACACTCCGTCTGTCGTTTTGTGGACCTGCTGTCGAGGTCAAAGGTCACGTAGGAGACAAAGACCCCGAAACCTCTCACACACACACACACACACACACACACACACACACAGCTGATGGTGTGTGTGTGTGTGTGTTTGTGTAGCTGATGGTGTGTGTTTGTGTGTGTGTAGCTGATAGTGTGTGTTTGTGTGTGTGTAGCTGATGGTGTGTGTGTGTGTGTGTAGCTGATGGTGTGTGTTTGTTTGTGTAGCTGATGGTGTGTGTGTGTGTAGCTGACGGTGTGTGTTTGTGTAGCTGATGGTGTGTGTTTGTTTGTGTAGCTGATGGTGTGTGTGTGTGTAGCTGATGGTGTGTGTTTGTTTGTGTAGCTGATGGTGTGTGTTTGTGTAGCTGATGGTGTGTGTTTGTTTGTGTAGCTGATGGTGTGTGTTTGTGTAGCTGATGGTGTG
Organism: Dascyllus trimaculatus; assembly: GCA_024666655.1. Lineage (NCBI taxonomy): Eukaryota > Metazoa > Chordata > Actinopteri > Pomacentridae > Dascyllus > Dascyllus trimaculatus. The sequence continues at coordinate 62,617 of JAMOIN010000406.1, forward strand.
TGTTTGTGTGTGTAGCTGATGGTGTGTGTTTGTGTGTGTGTAGCTGATGGTGTGTGTTTGTTTGTGTAGCTGATGGTGTGTGTTTGTGTGTGTAGCTGATGGTGTTTGTTTGTGTAGCTGATGGTGTGTGTTTGTGTGTGTGTAGCTGATAGTGTGTGTTTGTGTAGCTGATGGTGTGTGTTTGTGTGTGTGTAGCTGATGGTGTGTGTTTGTGTGTGTGTAGCTGATGGTGTGTGTTTGTGTAGCTGATGGTGTGTGTTTGTGTGTGTGTAGCTGATGGTGTGTGTTTGTTTGTGTAGCTGATGGTGTGTGTTTGTTTGTGTAGCTGATGGTGTGTGTTTGTTTGTGTAGCTGATGGTGTGTGTTTGTTTGTGTAGCTGATGGTGTGTGTTTGTTTGTGTAGCTGATGGTGTGTGTTTGTGTAGCTGATGGTGTGTGTTTGTGTGTGTGTAGCTGATGGTGTGTGTTTGTGTGTGTAGCTGATGGTGTGTGTTTGTTTGTGTAGCTGATGGTGTGTGTTTGTGTGTGTAGCTGATGGTGTGTGTTTGTTTGTGTAGCTGATGGTGTGTGTTTGTGTGTGTAGCTGATGGTGTGTGTTTGTTTGTGTAGCTGATGGTGTGTGTTTGTGTAGCTGATGGTGTGTGTTTGTGTGTGTGTAGCTGATGGTGTGTGTTTGTTTGTGTAGCTGATGGTGTGTGTTTGTGTAGCTGATGGTGTGTGTTTGTTTGTGTAGCTGATGGTGTGTGTTTGTGTGTGTAGCTGATGGTGTGAGCTGATGGTGTGTGTTTGTTTGTGTAGCTGATGGTGTGTGTTTGTGTAGCTGATGGTGTGTGTTTGTGTGTAGCTGATGGTGTGTGTTTGTGTGTGTGTAGCTGATGGTGTGTGTTTGTTTGTGTAGCTGATGGTGTGTGTTTGTTTGTGTAGCTGATGGTGTGTGTTTGTTTGTGTAGCTGATGGTGTGTGTTTGTTGTGTGTAGCTGATGGTGTGTGTTTGTTTGTGTAGCTGATGGTGTGTGTTTGTTTGTGTAGCTGATGGTGTGTGTTTGATGGTGTGTGTAGCTGATGGTGTGTGTTTGTTTGTGTAGCTGATGGTGTGTGTTTGTTTGTGTAGCTGATGGTGTGTGTTTGTTTGTGTAGCTGATGGTGTGTGTTTGTTTGTGTAGCTGATGGTGTGTGTTTGTGTGTGTAGCTGATGGTGTGTGTTTGTTTGTGTAGCTGATGGTGTGTGTTTGTGTAGCTGATGGTGTGTGTTTGTGTGTGTGTAGCTGATGGTGTGTGTTTGTTTGTGTAGCTGATGGTGTGTGTTTGTGTGTGTAGCTGATGGTGTTTGTGTGTGTAGCTGATGGTGTTTGTTTGTGTAGCTGATGGTGTGTGTTTGTGTAGCTGATGGTGTGTGTTTGTGTGTGTGTAGCTGATGGTGTGTGTTTGTGTGTGTGTAGTTGATGGTGTGTGTTTGTGTGTGTAGCTGATGGTGTGTGTTTGTGTGTGTAGCTGATGGTGTGTGTTTGTGTGTGTGTAGCTGATGGTGTGTGTTTGTTTGTGTAGCTGATGGTGTGTGTTTGTGTAGCTGATGGTGTGTGTTTGTTTGTGTAGCTGATGGTGTGTGTTTGTTTGTGTAGCTGATGGTGTGTGTTTGTTTGTGTAGCTGATGGTGTGTGTTTGTTTGTGTAGCTGATGGTGTGTGTTTGTGTAGCTGATGGTGTGTGTTTGTTTGTGTAGCTGATGGTGTGTGTTTGTTTGTGTAGCTGATGGTGTGTGTTTGTTTGTGTAGCTGATGGTGTGTGTTTGTTTGTGTAGCTGATGGTGTTTGTTTGTGTAGCTGATGGTGTGTGTTTGTGTAGCTGATGGTGTGTGTTTGTTTGTGTAGCTGATGGTGTTTGTTTGTGTAGCTGATGGTGTGTGTTTGTTTGTGTAGCTGATGGTGTTTGTTGTGTGTTCTACCCAACGTTCAAAGTACGTACAGCAGCCAGTGCTGCTCTCTAGTACTGCAGCACCTCACCTGTCCTGCAGAGTTCAGGTGTGTTCACTGTGATGTGTTTGCTCTTCAGTATTTCCGGGCCCACAGTCCGCCGACAGACCGAGGGACGACCTACAGAGGTGAGACTCTCCATCAGAGACACGTGAAGAACCTCCAGGTTCTGCTGAAGGTTCCAGTCAGACAGCAGTGAGAGTGTGAGGGGGACGGGTTTCACCGTAACACCACCTGATCAGGTGTGTTTGTGTTCAGGTGCAGACAGAGAGATCCAGTCTGTCCGACAGCTGATGGTCAACATCCTGCAGAACCACACCAGGCTGGACCGGCCCCAGCACTGTCCTCCACTAGAACCATACAGGTACCAGAACCACAACCAGAACCAGAACCTGAACCCTGCTCACAGCTAACCCGAGTCTCTGTGTTTGTAGTTCTGCAGAGCTGCTTCCTCTGCTGGGTCAACGGTCAGATCACTTCACCGCCGTCATCGTGGAGGAACCGGACTCGTACGTCGGCCGAGAGGTGAGAGATCGACTGTGGAGGCAACAGTGATCAATAATTACTGTTCATTTTATCGGTTATCGATATATGTATGTATCATAGGTCAGCTGTAGTTCCTGGTTGTTCCACCAGGTGGAGCCTCTCACTGTTTAACACTGTAGAGACCAGAGGAGGCGTCACTCAGACTACAGTTCATGTTGGAAGCAGAGAGCATTGTGGGAGTTTAGCTACAACGGGCACCATGACAAAGACTAATGTGGAGGTTAATGAGTCCATGCAGCCTGTTCATGTGGCCGACTGTCGACAGAGGAGATTATTAGATTATTAGATTCTTCACTGTTCAACCTGTTCAACCTGTTCTACCTGTGTGTGTTCTTCAGGTGATCCTGGACCTGCTGCAGTACTCAGGTGTTCAGGTGAAGAGAGCTCTGAGCTCAGATCTCCCCCTGCTGGACGCTCTCAAGATCTCCACCTTCCCCTCCATCTACCTGCTGCAGCCCAATGGGACGCACTCACACCTGCACAGGTGAGGACACACTGCTGATTCGTGGATCTTTCTTCCTCCTAAAACTTTCGTCCGGTTGTCATAGAAACTGCGTTGTTGTGAAGGTTCTCAGTCATCCAGGTCATGGTCATCCTCGTAGGTTCATCTGGACCAGCCTGAGTTCACTGAAGACGTTCTTCCTCTCGTCTTGGACTCGAGGTGGAACGTCTCCGGTGAACTCAGGCGGGTCCAGACGCTGCCAAACACCAAACCTCTGATCCGTCCTGGGTCTGCTGTTGTTGAAGAGACTGAAACAGTGACTAAAGGTGGACCAGAGGTTTGTACTGAGCCTGATATGGACCTGGTTCTGTTTGCAGTGAGAAGAAGCTCCGGTTCTTCTTCTCCTCCCTGCTGAAGACGTTACCTGGAGTCCAGCGCCGGTCGCAGTCGGCCAGCAGCAGCTCCAGTGTCGGCCAGGTGGAGGCGCTGCAGGACAAACACAGCAACGAGCCCTGGAGAGACTTCGACAGGTGAGAGAGGAGCTCGGACCGGACCAGAACCAGAACCAGAGCCTGAACGCAGCAGTAACTCTGTGTGTGTGCAGGTCCAAGGTGTACCTGGCGGACCTGGAGTCGGCGCTGCACTACCTGCTGAGGGTGGAGCTGGCCACCCACAGCACACTGGAGGGGGAGGAGCTTAAGATCTTCAAGGACCTGGTCACTGTGGTCGCCAAGGTAACAGCAGAGACAGGACTGAACCGATCTGATAGAAGATCAGCCAATCAATAACTGGTGTAATAATAAATGTATTGATCAGTGATCAGACACATTGATGCTGAAGGTTCTGCTCAGCTTTTAACAAACTCACACATCCAGCAGAACGTTTCCACACAGAACCAAGAACTAGGAGGTCTGGACCTTCTGATCCTGATCCAGAACCAGTACTGGTTAACCCTCTGAACTCCAGCAGCTGATGTGTGTCTACCTGTCCAGCTGATGTGTGTCTACCTGTCCAGCTGATGTGTGTCTACCTGTCCAGCTGATGTGTGTCTACCTGTCCAGCTGATGTGTGTCTACCTGTCCAGCTGATGTGTGTCTACCTGTCCAGCTGTATCCAGGTGGAGGTTCGGTAGTGAAGCTGATGGAGACGCTCTCTGATTGGCTGGTCAGTCTGCCGCTGCAGCGAATCCCCTATCAGGCTGTTCTGGACCTGGTGGACAACAAGATGAGGGTCAGACACACACACTGACACACACACTGACACACACACTGACACACACTGACACAATGTTACCTGTGCAGATCTCAGGTGTGTTCCTGGGGGCGGAGCTTCGCTGGGTTGGTTGCCAGGGCAGCAGGCCGGGGCTCCGAGGTTACCCCTGTTCTCTCTGGACTCTGTTCCACGTTCTGACGGTTCAACACGACGCTACGCCCACCGCACTGGACAACACAGGTACACAACCTGGACAACACACGTTTTGTGTATCTGTGTGTGTGTGTGTTTATGTCTGTGTGTATCTGTGCGTCTGTGTCAGGTCTGGAGGTGCAGGCTGCTCCGGTGCTGCAGGTGATGCGTCGCTACATCAGAACCTTCTTCGGCTGTGAGGTTTGCGGTCGACACTTTGAGCAGGCGGCTGCAGAGAGTTTAGACTCAGTTCAGAGCAGAGAGCAGCAGATCCTGTGGCTGTGGAGGACACACAACAAGGTCAACAACAGGCTGGCAGGTACACAACACACACTGTAACACAACACACACTGTAACACAACAAGGTCAACAACAGGCTGGCAGGTACACAACACACACTGTAACACAACACACACTGTAACACAACACACACTGTAACACAACACACACTGTAACACAACACACACTGTAACACAACACACACTGTAACACAACACACACTGTAACACAACAAGGTCAACAACAGGCTGGCAGGTACACAGCAGAGACCATTAACGGACTGCTAACTGCTAACTGACTACTCACTGACTACTAACTGCCTACTAACTAACTACTGCCCACTAACTGACTACCAAGTACTAACTAACTACTGACTACTAACTACTAATTGACTCCTAAATGACTACTAACTACTAACTAACTACTAACTGACTGCTAACTAACTATTAATTCAATTCAATTCAGTTTTATTTATATAGCACATATTTACAACACAAGTCGTCACATAGCGCTAACTAACTACTAGCTAACTACTAACTGACTACTAACTAACTAGTAACTATCTACTACTAACTACTAACTGAATACTAACAAACTACTAACTGATTACTAACTGACTACTAACTGACTACTAGTTAACTGGTAACTGACTACTACTAACTACTAACTGTTGATGAACTCAGTCAGCTGTTTTGCTGTAATTTGCTGTCATTTTTAGCAAATTTGTCTCCTCTCCTCTCCTCCTCCTCCTCCTCCTCCTCCTCCTCCTCCTCCTCCTCTTCCTCTCCTCTCCTCTCCTCCTCCTCTCCCTCTCCCTCTCCCTCTCCTCTCCTCTCCTCTCCTCTCCCTCTCCTCCTCCCCCTCCTCCTCTTCCTCTCCTCTCCTCTCCTCTCCTCTCCTCCTCCTCTCTCTCCTCTCCTCTCCTCTCCTCTCCTCTCCTCTCCTCTCCCTCTCTCCTCTCCTCTCCCTCTCCTCTCCCTCCCTCTCCTCTCCTCTCCTCTCCTCTCCTCTCCTCCTCCTCTCCTCTCTCCTCTCCTCTCCCCTCCTCCTCCTCTCCTCTCCTCTTCCTCTCCTCTTCCTCTCCTCTCCCTCCTCTCCTCTCCTCTCCTCCTCCTCCTCCTCCTCCTCTCCCTTCCCTCTCCCCCTCCCCTCTCTCTCCCCTCTCCTCCCTCCCTCTCCCTCTCCTCTCCTCCCTCTCCTCTCCTCTCCTCTCCTCTCTCCCTCTCCTCTCCTCTCCCTCTCTCTCCTCTCCTCTCTCCCCTCTCCTCTTCCTCTCCTCTTCCCTCTCTCCTCTCCTCTCCTCTCCTCTCCTCTCCTCTCCTCTCCCTCTCCTCCTCTCCCCTCTCCTCTCCCTCTCCTCTCCTCTCCTCCTCCTCTCTCCCTCTCCTCTCCCTCTCCTCTCCTCTCTCCTCCTCCTCTCCCTGTCCTCCTCCTCTCCTCTTCCTCTCCTCTCCTCTCCTCTCCTCTCCTCTCCTCTCCTCTCCTCTCCTCTCCTCTCCTCTCCTCTTCCTCTTCCTCTCCTCTCCTCTCCTCTCCTCTCCTCTTCCTCTCCTCTTCCTCTCCTCTCCTCTCCTCTCCTCCTCCTCCTCCTCCTCCTCAGGTTCTCTCAGCGATGATCCTCTCTTTCCTAAGTCTCCGTGGCCGAGCACCTCCTTGTGCTCCTCCTGCCACGAGGAGAAAAATGGCGTCCACGTGTGGAACCATGACGACGTGCTTCACTTCCTGCGACATCACTACGGCGCCGCCAACCTCTCCCCCCGCTACGCCCTGACTCCCCCGCGCCTCCCTGCGCCTCTTCCTGAGCGCGCTCAGAGCAGGCAGCCGGGGGAGGAGGAGCCCCGAGGAGGAGGAGGGGGGAGGGAGGAGGAGCCTCGCCACGGTAACCAGGCGGTGAAGGAGGAGCAGAGGGAGGTTCTGGTCCGGTCCGGAGGCTCTGTGTGGATCCTGGGTTCTCTGGGCTTCAACAGCGTGGACATGAGCCTGTGTGTCCTCCTCTACGTCTGCTCCTGCCTCTTCCTCATGCTCCTCTTCTTCTTCTTCAGAGTCCGGTCCAGGAGGTGGAGGCTGCGGACCGCACGCCTGCACGTCTGACCGGACCCGGCAGAGCCAGACTGGACCAGGCTGGACCAGGCTGGACCAGACTGGACCCAGCAGAGCCAGACTGGACCAGACTGGACCCAGCAGAGCCAGGCTGGACCAGACTGGACCCAGCAGAACTCAGCAGAACTGGTTTAGTCCGGGTCAGAGCTGGTTCCACTGGTCCGTCCGTTCAGGCTCCAGCAGCGTCTCGGTTTGATTTCAGACCTCGTCGATCAGCGATTCGATCGGTGATCAGAACGATTGATGATCAGATTCCCGAGGTGGTTTTTAAACGTTGTGATTTTCAGGTCAGTGTTCTGGTTCTGGTTCTGGTTCTGCAGCGTGTTTGAAGGTCTTTATGAGGAACCTGCCTGAACCGTTTGGAGCCGAAGGTACGACGACAGACAGGAGCAGCCGCTTTAGCTTTTAGACGTATGAAGAGTTTAGATCTACTGGTTGGTTCAGCTCTCGTTTTTATTTTTTAACTTAATTTAATAGTTTTATTTATTTTAGCGTCACAGTTTCCTCAAACCACAAAGAAGCAATCGGTTCCATTGGTTTATTGGTTCCGTTGGTTCCCCGGTGCATCGGTTCCGTTGGTTCCACGGTGGATCGGTTCCATTGGTTCCCCGGTGCATCGGTTCCATTGGTTCCCCGGTGGATCGGTTCCATTGGTTTATTGGTTCCGTTGGTTCCCCGGTGCATCGGTTCCATTGGTTCCCCGGTGGATTGGTTCCGTTGGTTCCCCGGTGCATCGGTTCCGTTGGTTCCCCGGTGCATCGGTTCCGTTGGTTCCTTGGTACATTGGTTCCGTCGGCCCGCGGGCCTCAGCAGCAGGGTCCAGAAGAAAGACTTGGATTTAAAGGAACCTTTCTCCCTGTGAAACAACCGATAACAGTCCGTCCTGACAGCCAATCAGCTGTTTTTTGTTGCGTTTCTGAACCAGAACCAGCTCTGACCCGGTTCTGACTAGGTTTGGGATTCAGTGACTTCACTGTGAAACCGGGTCTGGACTCTCAGATCGGATTTATTTATTTTTACACTTCAGACTTGGGTCGGATCATTGGACCAGGTGTGTCTGACCTGGACTGGACCGGACCTCTAGACTGGGTTTAGACCCAGAATGCCTCAGGAGGGACATGAAGGATGTGATAGGAGACTGGGACCTTAACCGGACCAGAACCTCCCAGAGTTCACTTTGTGCCAAATGTTAAACCTGTGACACACCTGTCCTCTCAGGCTCCGCCCCCTTCCACACACACCATGTGAGGACAGAACCAGGTCCGGGTCAGAACCAGGTTGTGATGTGTGGGGTTCTGAGTCACACTGATGTATAACTGATGAGTCGGCGCCTCCTGCTGGAGACTGAATGTGAAACAAACAGAACCAACGGGAAGCAGCTTCCTGATCATGTGACCAAACATTTCACCTGGTCTGTTCAGAATCAGCTGAAGGTCCAGGAGAGTTCCAGCGTCTGGAGGCAGGTGGAGGAACAACAGGTAGTACAGGCTGAATGTTCACCTGCAGGACGAGACACACGTCTCAACACGGGGATCAGCTTTAATGAAACGTCTGAAGAATCCCTAAAAACATTTCTATAACATTTAAATCTCATCTCCCCGATAAGAAACAACACAGACATTAGAGCTGGTAAAACCCTTAGAGGGGTTTTATTTTACAAAATAAAATGAGCAGGTTATTGGATCAGGTCAACTAATCAGGTTAACGTGATCAGGTTAGGATGATCAGGTTAACTTGATCAGGTTAGTATAAACAAGTTAGTATGATCAGGTTAACTTGATCAGGTTAGTATAAACAAGTTAGTATGATCAGGTTAACTTGATCAGGTTAGGATAATCAGGTTAACTTGATCAGGTTAGTATAAACAAGTTAGTATGATCAGGTTAACTTGATCAGGTTAGGATAATCAGGTTAACTTGATCAGGTTAGGATGAACAGGTTAACTTGATCAGGTTAACTTGATCAGGTTAGGATGATCAGGTTAACTTGATCAGGTTAATTTGATGAGGTTAGTATAAACAGGTTAACTTGATCAGGTTAACTTGGTCAGGTTGGGATGATCAGGTTAACTTGATCAGGTTAGTATAAAGAGGTTTACTTGATCAGGTTAACTAGATCAGGTTAGTATGAACAGGTTAACTTGATCAGGTTAGGATGATCAGGTTAACTTGATCAGGTTAGTATGATCAGGTTAACTTGATCAGGTTAGTATGAACATGTTAACTTGATCAGGTTAGTATGATCAGGTTAGGATAATCAGGTTAACTTGATCAGGTTAGTGTGATAAGATTAACTTGATTAAGTTAGTACGATCAGGTTAGTATAATCAGGTCAACTTGATTAGGTTAGTATAAACAGGTTAACTTGATCAGGTTAGTATGATCAGGTTAGGATAATCAGGTTAACTTGATCAGGTTAGTATGAACAGGTTAGTACGATCAGGTTAGTATAATCAGGTTAACTTGATTAGGTTAGTATAAACAGGTTAACTTGATCAGGTTAGTATGAATTGGTTTAATAGGTTAACTTGTTTAGTTTAGTATGAACAGGTTAATGTGATCAGGTTAACTTGATCAGGTTAGTATGATCAGGTTAGTGTAAGTAACTTAATCAGGGTTTCCCCCAGAAAATTTGCTAAGCCCGGTGGTAGAGAAGCCCACCGGCCGCCCACCGTGTTTTTGTAAAAAAAAAAAAAAAAGGTAAAAGTTGACAGGAATTTTGAAATTATGACTATTATGTGTTATTATCAGCCATTTATTATCAATACTTAAATGTAAAGTCTTACTAAAAGGCACAAAATCTTGAAATACAGTTTTAACAAACACAAAAAATACAATTAAAATAAATAATATCAATTGTTTTCACTTAAGTTAAATCCTCGTGAATATTAAAAACAAGCTGTTGCTGGTCACATTTAAAAGTAAAATAAATTAACATAAATAAAAAAGTGCAAACATGACCAAGGGGTAAAACCAGGGAACTCAGAGGCTGAACAGGTCTGCTGTGCTGTGTGACCTCTACTACTTATTGCTGCACATGGTTCAGGTTGGATCAGTGCATCAATCCATCTGGGTTTACCATACTGGGTCTGGTAGAGCCATGCGCTAAATTTAGGGTCAGCTAACCATTTTGGATTAAATCCACTAGTTCCATGTTTACCATCACGGCTGGCAGAAGGCTGCTCCGACGACGTGCTAACATCCGTGCTAACATCCGTGCTAACTCCACTGGCTCTGCCTCATCATGGAGCCGCGGCTCGGTCGGCTCTCCGGGGATGAACTCCCCTTGGCCTGGAGGTGAACGAGCGGCTCATCGTCTCCTCTGACTTTGGAAAAAGTTCACGTATCGACCATAAAATGTCGCCGTTGCGGTTTCAACTGTATCGCGAGATGCTGTTAAAAGCTCTGTTTACCGTCTTTGGTATCACTGTTTTGGTGCATAATAAAACCTATTTAAAATAAATAAACAGGCGACGCTTAGCCTGGCGGGGGGGCAAGGAAAGCCTGGCGGCCCGCCAAGCTTATAAAGCACTGGGGGAAACCCTGCTTAATGTAATCAGGTAAACGTCGGATCCCAGTTTAACTCTGCTGCAGTAAAACTAGAACGTGTAAATTGAGTGACACAGTTTAAAGTTTTGTAATAAGTTTAACGTCAGAGTTCGGAGCAGCGTCACAACCAAACCTCTGCTACTACAGACTACCTGTGGAACACCTGAGACACTGAACTGATCAGGTCCAGACTGCTGTGATCCCTGGTGTGGATCTCCTCCAGTTGGAAACGTCCTGTCGGTTCCAGCTGATCAGTAGGAGATGATCAGGACAAAAGAGACGGCGACAGCAGAAACAGGCTTTAGTTTAACCCCGAGACAGAGACTCAGACGTGTTCTAAAAACAAGACGGTCCAATGGATCCCCGAGTTTCCATCATCTGGACCAGCCTGAGTTGAAGACGTGTCTTCTGTGAACTCTGGTCCAGATGCTACGGTTGGATCCACCAGGACACCGTCACTGAATGGATCCCAGACGGTTCAGAACGTCAAGTCAGGCGTCAAAACAAACGAGGTCATTTTACAAAGTCAGAACGTCAAACGGAGTCGAAACACTGGAACTGAAACAGGCTCAGATAAAAACTGGAGAACCACCTGTGAAGTTTTTTACTGAATCTTTTTTGATAGCGTTTATTTCAAAATAAATGTGGGTCTGTGTGTTTCCATCCAACGGACTGCGTGTTCCTTAATTGTCTCGGAGTCGTAGCTTCCCTCTCCGTCCTCTGGTTCTCTGTGTTGCTGCTTCCATTCATTTCTTCATGCTGTCTTTCAATTCTACTGTAAAGCTTTTACTGTGAAAGGTTTCCTGTTCCCATGTACTGGTTTGTCTTTCCCCTTTAATTGGTCTGACCATGAGGTGCTGGTTCTGTCGGCAGCCTCCGGTGATCGTCTGGTGTTGTGGAGTTTGACAGGCTGTACATGATGTGCTGAGTGAAGCTCTGCTGTTACCTGGGCAGTGACGGAACCAGACCAGCTACCTGGACGGGACCAGCAGGTGTTCCAGCTGCCAACAGTTACAGGTTTCAGTGTGTTTGACTCAGAGTTCCAGAAAGTTTAACTTCCTGATAACTAATCTCTCAGGTTAGAACCAGACTGGTTACCTGTCGACATGACGGAGGAGGAGCACGGCGGCCATGTCGGAGTCAACGCAGAGGTACAAACCCACAGGGGTCAGGTTAGTAGGACCAGGTTAACGAGATCAGGTTAATCTGGTCAGGTTAGTATGACCAGGTTAAGGAGATCAGGTTAATCTGGTCAGGTTAGTATGACCAGGTTAACAGGATCAGGTTAATCTGGTCAGGTTAGTATGACCAGGTTAACAAGATCAGGTTAGTATGACCAGGTTAACAGGATCAGGTTAGTATGACCAGGTTAACAAGATCAGGTTAACATGATCAGGTTAGTATGACCAGGTTAACAGGATCAGGTTAGTCTGGTCAGGTTAGTATGACCAGGTTAAGGAGATCAGGTTAATCTGGTCAGGTTAGTATGACCAGGTTAACAGGATCAGGTTAATCTGGTCAGGTTAGTATGACCAGGTTAACAAGATCAGGTTAGTATGACCAGGTTAACAGGATCAGGTTAGTCTGGTCAGGTTAGTATGACCAGGTTAACATGATCAGGTTAGTATGACCAGGTTAACAGGATCAGGTTAGTCTGGTCAGGTTAGTATCATCAGGTTAATGGTAAATGGTCTGCATGTGCTTTTCTCTACCTTAGTGGTTCCAAAGTGCTTTACAACGTGTTTCTCATTCACACTCCAATGGCGACAGAGCTTCCATGTAAGGCGCTAATCTGCCATTGGGAGCAACTTGGGGTTCAGTGTCTTGCCCAAGGACACTTCGGCATGTGGAGGGGCCGGGGATCGAACCACCAACCTTGCCACCACCTGAGACACAGCTGCCAAGGTGGGGGCTGATTAATGTGATGAAGTTAGTATGATGAGGTTAACATGATCAAATTAATCTGGTCATATTAGTAAAATCAGGTTAATCTGGTCAGGTTAGTGTGATAAGGTCAACATGATCAGGTTAATCTGGTCAGGTAAGTATGATAAGGTTAACATGATCAGGTTAATCTGGTCAGGTAAGTATGATAAGGTCAACATGATCAGGTTAATCTGGTCAGGTAAGTATGATAAGGTTAACATGATCAGGTTAATCTGGTCAGGTAAGTATGATGAGGTTAACATGATCAAATTAATCTGGTCAGGTTAGTAAAATCAGGTTAATCTGGTCAGGTTAGTGTGATAAGGTTAACATGATAAGGTTAACATGATCAAGTTAATCTGGTCAGGTTAGTGTGATAAGGTCAACATGATCAGGTTAATCTGGTCAGGTTAGTGTGATAAGGTCAACATGATCAGGTTAATCTGATCAGGTTAGTATGATCAGGTTAACATGATCAGGTTAATCTGATCAGGTTAGTATGATAAGGTTAACATGATCAGGTTAATCTGGTCAGGTTAGTATGATAAGGTTAACATGATCAGGTTAATCTGGTCAGGTTAGTATGATAAGGTTAACATGATCAGGTTAATCTGATCAGGTTAGTATGATCAGGTTAACATGATCAGGTTAGTGTGATAAGGTCAACATGATCAGGTTAATCTGGTCAGGTAAGTATGATAAGGTTAACATGATCAAGTTAATCTGGTCAGGTTAGTATGATAAGGTTAACATGATCAGGTTAGTATGATAAGGTTAACATGATCAGGTTAGTATGATAAGGTTAACATGATAAGGTTAATCTGGTCAGGTTAGTATGATAAGGTTAACATGATCAAGTTAATCTGGTCAGGTTAGTATGATAAGGTTAACATGATCAGGTTAATCTGGTCAGGTTAGTATGATAAGGTTAACATGATCAAGTTAATCTGGTCAGGTTAGTATGATCACGTTAACATGATCAGGTTAATCTGGTCAGGTTAGTATGATAAGGTCAACATGATCAGGTTAGTATGATCAGGTTAGTATGATAAGGTTAACATGATCAGGTTAACATGATCAGGTTAGTATGATAAGGTTAACATGATCAGGTTAGTATGATAAGGTTAACATGATCAGGTTAATCTGGTAAGGTTAGTATGATAAGGTTAACATGATCAGGTTAACATGATCAGGTTAGTATGATAAGGTTAACATGATCAGGTTAGTATGATAAGGTTAACATGATAAGGTTAATCTGGTCAGGTTAGTATGATAAGGTTAACATGATCAAGTTAATCTGGTCAGGTTAGTGTGATAAGGTCAACATGATCAGGTTAATCTGGTCAGGTTAGTGTGATAAGGTCAACATGATCAGGTTAATCTGGTCAGGTTAGTATGATAAGGTTAACATGATCAGGTTAGTATGATCAGGTTAACATGATCAGGTTAGTGTGATAAGGTCAACATGATCAGGTTAATCTGGTCAGGTAAGTATGATAAGGTTAACATGATCAAGTTAATCTGGTCAGGTTAGTATGATAAGGTTAACATGATCAGGTTAGTATGATAAGGTTAGTATGATAAGGTTAACATGATAAGGTTAATCTGGTCAGGTTAGTATGATAAGGTTAACATGATCAAGTTAATCTGGTCAGGTTAGTATGATAAGGTTAACATGATCAGGTTAATCTGGTCAGGTTAGTATGATAAGGTTAACATGATCAAGTTAATCTGGTCAGGTTAGTATGATCACGTTAACATGATCAGGTTAGTATGATCAGGTTAGTATGATAAGGTTAACATGATCAGGTTAACATGATCAGGTTAGTATGATAAGGTTAACATGATCAGGTTAGTATGATAAGGTTAACATGATCAGGTTAATCTGGTAAGGTTAGTATGATAAGGTTAACATGATCAGGTTAACATGATCAGGTTAGTATGATAAGGTTAACATGATCAGGTTAGTATGATAAGGTTAACATGATAAGGTTAATCTGGTCAGGTTAGTATGATAAGGTTAACATGATCAAGTTAATCTGGTCAGGTTAGTATGATCAGGTTAGTATGATAAGGTTAACATGATCAGGTTAATCTGGTCAGGTTAGTATGATAAGGTTAACATGATCAGGTTAATCTGGTCAGGTTAGTATGATAAGGTTAACATGATCAGGTTAACATGATCAGGTTAGTATGATAAGGTTAACATGATCAAGTTAATCTGGTCAGGTTAGTATGATCAGGTTAGTATGATAAGGTTAACATGATCAGGTTAGTATGATAAGGTTAACATGATCAGGTTAGTATGATAAGGTTAACATGATAAGGTTAATCTGGTCAGGTTAGTATGATAAGGTTAACATGATCAAGTTAATCTGGTCAGGTTAGTATGATCAGGTTAGTATGATAAGGTTAACATGATCAGGTTAACATGATCAGGTTAGTATGATAAGGTTAACATGATCAGGTTAATCTGGTCAGGTTAGTATGATAAGGTTAACATGATCAGGTTAATCTGGTCAGGTTAGTATGATCAGGTTAACATGATCAAGTTAATCTGGTCAGGTTAGTATGATAAGGTCAACATGATCAGGTTAATCTGGTCAGGTTAGTATGACCAGGTTAACATGATCAGGTTAGTATGATAAGGTTAACATGATCAAGTTAATCTGGTCAGGTTAGTATGATAAGGTCAACATGATCAGGTTAACATGATCAGGTTAGTATGACCAGGTTAACATGATCAGGTTAATCTGGTCAGGTTAGTATGATAAGGTTAACATGATCAGGTTAATCTGGTCAGGTTAGTATGACCAGGTTAACATGATCAGGTTAGTATGATAAGGTTAACATGATCAAGTTAATCTGGTCAGGTTAGTATGATAAGGTTAACATGATCAGGTTAATCTGGTCAGGTTAGTATGATAAGGTCAACATGATCAGGTTAATCTGGTCAGGTTAGTATGACCAGGTTAACATGATCAGGTTAGTATGATAAGGTTAACATGATCAAGTTAATCTGGTCAGGTTAGTATGATAAGGTTAACAGGATCAGGTTAATCTGGTCAGGTTAGTATGACCAGGTTAACATGATCAGGTTAGTATGATAAGGTTAACATGATCAAGTTAATCTGGTCAGGTTAGTATGACCAGGTTAACATGATCAGGCTAGTATGATAAGGTTAACATGATCAAGTTAATCTGGTCAGGTTAGTATGATAAGGTTAACATGATCAGGTTAATCTGGTCAGGTTAGTATGATCAGGTTAACATGATCAAGTTAATCTGGTCAGTTTAGTATGATAAGGTCAACATGATCAGGTTAGTATGATAAGGTCAACATGACCAGGTTAATCCGGTCAGGTTAGTATGACCAGGTTAACATGATCAGGTTAGTATGATAAGGTTAACATGATCAAGTTAATCTGGTCAGGTTAGTATGATAAGGTCAACATGATCAGGTTAATCTGGTCAGGTTAGTATGATAAGGTTAACATGATCAGGTTAATCTGGTCAGGTTAGTATGATAAGGTTAACATGATCAGGTTAGTATGATCAGGTTAACATGATCAGGTTAGTATGATAAGGTTAACATGATCAAGTTAATCTGGTCAGGTTAGTATGATAAGGTTAACATGATCAGGTTAATCTGGTCAGGTTAGTATGATAAGGTCAACATGATCAGGTTAGTATGATCAGGTTAGTAAGATCAGGTTTGTATGGTCAGGTACCCTTGATCAGGTTAACTTGATCAGGTAAACTTGATCAGGTGAACTTGGCCAGGTTAGTAAGATCAGGTTTGTATGGTCAGGTTAACTTGATCAGGTTACCTTGATCAGGTTAATTTGATCAGGTTACCTTGGTCAGGTTAGTATGGTCAGGTTAACTTGATCAGGTTACCTTGATCAGGTTAATTTGATCAGGTTACCTTGGTCAGGTTAGTATGATCAGGTTAGTATGGTCAGGTTAACTTGATCAGGTTAACTTGATCAGGTTAATTTGATCAGGTTACCTTGGTCAGGTTAGTATGATCAGGTTAGTATGGTCAGGTTAACTTGATCAGGTTAACTTGATCAGGTTAGTATGATAAGGTTAACTTGATCAGGTTAGTATGATAAGGTTAGTAAGATCAGTTAAACAACCGTCCTCTGAGCTGTTGGAGCTGCAGATCCAGAAACATCAGGTCACCAGAGAACGTCCAGGTTCTCCATTCAGATCAGTGAGAGAACAGAGAAGGTCCCCACAGGGAGGGTAAACACACACACACTGACACACACTGACACACACTGTAACAAACACTAACACACAGCAGCACACTAACACACACACACTGACACACACTGACACACACTGTAACAAACACTAACACACAGCAGCACACTAACACACACACACACACTGACACACTGTAACAAACACTAACACACAGCAGCACACTAACACACACTGACACACTGGAGCACACTAACACACACACACTGACACACTGTAACACACTGTAACAAACACTAACACACTGACACACACTGTAACACACACAGACACACTGTAACACACTGACACACTGTAACACACACAGACACACTGTAACACACACAGACACACTGTAACACACACAGACACACTGTAACACACACAGACACACTGTAACACACACAGACACACTGTAACACACACAGACACACTGTAACACACTGACACACTGTAACACACACAGACACACTGTAACACACACAGACACACTGTAACACACTGACACACTGTAACACACACTGACACACTGTAACACACACTGACACACTGTAACACACACAGACACACTGTAACACACACAGACACACTGTAACACACTGACACACTGTAACACACTGTAACACACACAGACACACTGTAACACACACAGACACACTGTAACACACACTGACACACTGTAACACACACAGACACACTGTAACACACACAGACACACTGTAACACACACACACTGACACACTAACACATTGTAACAAACACTAACACACTGTAACACACAGACACACTGTAACACACACTGTAACACACAGTAACACACAGTAACACTGTGTTACTGTACGAGTCCTTATTTAGCCTCCTGGTCCTCCCCCCTCCTCACCCCTCCCTCCTCCTCACCCCTCCCTCACCCATCAGCATCCACCCACCGTCTCTTTAATATTGATGGAGACTTTAAATACAGACACAGACCTGTCTGTCTGACAGCGCAAAGACAGACAGGTAACAGACAGACAGGTAGACAGGAAGAGTGTCTGTACAGTACCTGTCTGTCTCTAAAGTGTCTGTCTGTCTACAGTACCTGTCTGTCTCTAAAGTGTCTATCTGTCTACAGTACCTGTCTGTCTCTACAGTACCTGTCTGTCTCTAAAGTGCCTGTCTGTCTCTACAGTACCTGTCTGTCTGTCTACAGTACCTGTCTGTCTGTCTCTGAAGTGTCTGTCTGTCTCTACAGTACCTGTCTGTCTGTCTCTGAAGTGTCTGTCTGTCTCTACAGTACCTGTCTGTCTCTGGAGTACCTGTCTGTCTGTCTGTCTGTCTGTCTGTCTCTACAGTACCTGTCTGTCTGTCTGTCTGTCTCTACAGTACCTGTCTGTCTGTCTCTGAAGTGTCTGTCTGTCTCTAAAGTGTCTGTCTGTCTATACAGTACCTGTCTGTCTGCCTCTACAGTACCTGTCTGTCTCTCTACAGTACCTGTCTGTCTCTCTACAGTACCTGTCTGCCTCTACAGTACCTGTCTGTCTGTCTTTACAGTACCTGTCTGTCTCTCTACAGTACCTGTCTGTCTGTCTTTACAGTACCTGTCTGCCTCTCTACAGTACCTGTCTGTCTGTCTTTACAGTACCTGTCTGTCTCTCTACAGTACCTGTCTGTCTGTCTTTACAGTACCTGTCTGCCTCTCTACAGTACCTGTCTGTCTGTCTTTACAGTACCTGTCTGTCTGTCTTTACAGTACCTGTCTGCCTCTCTACAGTACCTGTCTGTCTGTCTTTACAGTACCTGTCTGTCTGTCTTTACAGTACCTGTCTGTCTCTCTACAGTACCTGTCTGTCTTTACAGTACCTGTCTGTCTGTCTTTACAGTACCTGTCTGTCTCTCTACAGTACCTGTCTGTCTTTACAGTACCTGTCTGCCTCTCATGCTACAGATTGAACTGAGCTGTATGTGATGATGGAAGCTGAGGCTGCAAAATGCTGCTGCTTTGTGTAAGAGTGTGTGAGTGTGTGTGAGAGTGTGTGAGTGTGTGAGTGTGTGTGAGAGTGTGTGTGTGTGTGTGTGTGTGTGAGTGTGTGAGTGTGTGTGTGTGTGTGTGTGTGTGTGTGTGTGTGTGTGTGTGTGTGTCAGCCTGGCACACAGTCGCAGTATGCACACTATGTACTCGGCATGCCAACTCAGCCTCGGCACTGCAATGCAGCGCTGTGCATTTGGCCAAGTCATGCCACACTCACACACAGACACTCACTGTCACACACACACACACACTCACACACCCACACCAGTGCATGTGTGTGTTTGTGCCAGTGCACACGTGTGTTTTTAGCGTGTGTTTCTGCATGTTTTGCTCTGTAATGTTCCACCTTGCAGGATGAGCTGCATGCCTCCCGCCCCCTCTGCCTCGTCCTCTGCAGGGCAGTTAGCCGCATTAGCTCCCTGGCTGTCCTCAGATGACTCCTCCTCCTCCTCCTCCTCTTCCTCCTCCTCCCCCTCCCCCTCCTCCTCCTCCTCGGCTGTCTGCTGTGTCTCCCCCTCCTCCCCCCTCCTCCCCCCTCCGGTGACACACCAGACGATGCGTTGACTGAGCGCAGGAGAAGAAGAAGAAGAAAACCTCTCCCAGCCAGCCGTCCTGCTGCTGCATGGAGGAGGACGAGGAGCAGAGAGGAGGTGAGGACTGCTGTCTGTCTGTCTGCCTGTCTGCCTGTCTGCCTGTCTGTCTGTCTGTCTGTCTGTCTGCCTGTCCTCCTCTAACTGTCTGTCTGTCTCTGCAAACTGTTCGGGGTCTTTCTGTCTCTGTTAACTCGTCTTTGTCTGTTTATACTGATGTGTCTCTGCCACCCGTCTGTCTGTCCACCTGTCTGTCTGTCCACCTGTCTGTCTGTCTGTCTGTCTGTCTGTCTGTCTGCTGCAGCTCTACTGTAAACAACAATAACACTGAGCTGAACTCTGAGACAGACTGAACTCACCTGGACTGGACTCTGCTTTTACTGGACTAAACTTTACGTCACCAGGGTCTGTTGTGCTGCACTGAGCTGGACTCTACTGGATTTCACAGAACTGGACTAGTCTGTAGTGGACTGTAGTGGACTGTAGTGGACTGTAGTGGACTGTAGTTGACTGTAGTGGACTGTAGTGGACTGTAGTGAACTGTAGCTGTCTGTAGTGGACTGTAGTGAACTGTAGCTGTCTGTAGTGGACTGTAGTGAACTGTAGCTGTCTGTAGTGGACTGTAGTGGACTGTAGTGGACTGTAGTGAACTGTAGCTGTCTGTAGTGGACTGTAGTGGACTGTAGTGGACTGTAGTGGACTGTAGCTGACTATAGTGGACTGTAGTGGACTGTAGCTGACTGTAGTGGACTGTAGTTGACTGTAGTTGACTGTCATGGTCTGTAGTTGACTGTAGCTGACTATAGTGGACTGTAGTGGACTGTAGCTGACTGTAGCTGACTGTAGTTGACTGTAGTGGACTGTAGCTGACTGTAGTGGACTGTAGTTGACTGTAGTTGACTGTCATGGTCTGTAGTTGACTGTAGTTGACTGTCATGGTCTGTAGTTGACTGTAGCTGACTATAGTGGACTGTAGTGGACTGTAGCGGACTGTAGTTGACTGTAGCTGACTGTAGCGGACTGTAGTTGACTGTAGTGGACTGTAGCTGACTGTAGTGGACTGTAGTGGACTGTAGTTGACTGTAGTTGACTGTAGTTGACTGTAGCTGACTATAGTGGACTGTAGTTAACTGATGTTGACTGTAGTGGACTGTAGCTGACTGTAGTGGACTGTAGTGGACTGTAGTTGACTGTAGTGGACTGTAGCTGACTGTAGTGGACTGTAGTTGACTGTAGTTGACTGTAGTTGACTGTAGCTGACTATAGTGGACTGTAGTTGACTGTAGCTGACTGTAGTGGACTGTAGTGGACTGTAGTGGACTGTAGCTGACTGTAGTGGACTGTAGTTGACTATAGCTGACTATAGTGGACTGTAGTTAACTGATGTTGACTGTAGTTGACTGTCATGGTCTGTAGTTGACTGTAGCTGACTGTAGTGGACTGTAGTGGACTGTAGCGGACTGTAGCTGACTGTAGTGGACTGTAGTTGACTGTAGCGGACTGTAGCTGACTGTAGTGGACTGTAGTGGACTGTAGCGGACTGTAGCTGACTGTAGTGGACTGTAGTTGACTGTAGCGGACTGTAGCTGACTGTAGTGGACTGTAGTGGACTGTAGCGGACTGTAGCTGACTGTAGTTGACTGTAGTTGACTGTCATGGTCTGTAACTGACTGTAGTTCACTGTAATGGACTGTAGTTGACTGTAGTTGACTGTAGTGGACTGTAGTTGACTGTAGTGGACTGTAGTTGACTGTAGTGGACTGTATCTGACTGTAGTGGACTGTAGCTGACTGTAGTTGACTGTATCTGACTGTAGTGGACTGTAGCTGACTATAGTGGATTGTAGTGGACTGTAGTTGACTGTAGTGGACTGTAGTTGACTGTAGCTGACTGTAGTGGACTGTAGTTGACTGTATCTGACTGTAATGGACTGTAGTTAACTCTAGTTGACTGTATCTGACTGTAGTGGACTGTAGTTGACTGTATCTGACTGTAGTGGACTGTAGTGGACTGTAGTGGACTGTAGTTGACTGTAGTTGACTGTATCTGACTGTAGTGGACTGTAGTGGACTGTAGTTGACTGTAGTGGACTGTAGCTGACTGTAGTGGACTGTATCTGACTGTAGTGGACTGTAGTTAACTGATGTTGACTGTATCTGACTGTAGTGGACTGTAGTGGACTGTAGTTGACTGTAGTTGACTGTAGTGGACTGTAGTTGACTGTATCTGACTGTAGTGGACTGTAGTTGACTGTAGCTGACTGTATCTGACTGTAGTGGACTATAGTTGACTGTCATGGTCTGTAGTTGACTGTAGTTGACTGTAGTGGACTGTAGTGGACTTTAGTTGACTGTAGCTGACTGTATCTGACTGTAGTGGTCTGTAGTTAACTGATGTTGACTGTATCTGACTGTAGTGGACTGTAGTTGACTGTATCTGACTGTAGTGGACTGTAGTTGACTGTATCTGACTGTAGTGGACTGTAGTTGACTGTATCTGACTGTAGTGGACTGTAGTTGACTGTAGTTGACTGTAGTGGACTGTAGTTGACTGTATCTGACTGTAGTGGACTGTAGTTGACTGTAGCTGACTGTATCTGACTGTAGTGGACTGTAGTTGACTGTAGTTGACTGTAGTGGACTGTAGTTAACTGATGTTGACTGTATCTGACTGTAGTGGACTGTAGTTGACTGTATCTGACTGTAGTGGACTGTAGTTGACTGTAGTTGACTGTAGTGGACTGTAGTTGACTGTATCTGACTGTAGTGGACTGTAGTTAACTGTAGCTGACTGTATCTGACTGTAGTGGACTGTAGTTGACTGGAGTGGACTGTCATGGTCTGTAGTTGACTGTAGTTGACTGTAGTGGACTGTAGTGGACTGTAGTTGACTGTAGCTGACTGTATCTGACTGTAGTGGACTGTAGTTGACTGTAGTGGACTGTAGTTGACTGTATCTGACTGTAGTGGACTGTTGTTGACTGTAGTTGACTGTAGTGGACTGTAGTTGACTGTATCTGACTGTAGTGGACTGTAGTTGACTGTAGCTGACTGTATCTGACTGTAGTGGACTGTAGTTGACTGGAGTGGAGTGTCATGGTCTGTAGTTGACTGTAGTTGACTGTAGTGGACTGTAAAGGACTGTAGTTGACTGTAGCTGACTGTAGTTGACTGTAGTGGACTGTAGTTGACTGTAGTTGACTGTAGCTGACTGTATCTGACTGTAGTGGTCTGTAGTTGACTGTAGCTGACTGTAGTGGACTGTAGTGGACTGTAGTTGACTGTAGTGGACTGTAGTTGACTGTATCTGACTGTAGTGGACTGTCATGGTCTGTAGCTGACTGTAGCTGACTGTACCTCACTGAAGTGGACTATAGTTGACTGTAGTTGACTGTAGTTGAATGTAGCTGACTGTAGTTGACTGTAACTGACGGTAGTTGACTGTAGCTGACTGTAGCTGACTGTAGTGGACTGCAGCTGACTGTAGCTGACTGTAGTTGACTGTAGCTGACTGTATCTGACTGTAGTTGACTGTAGTTGACTGTAACTGACTGTAGTTGACTGTAGTTGACTGTAGCTGACTGTATCTGACTGTAGTGGACTGTAACTGACTGCAGGTAGCTGACTGTAGTGGACTGTAGTGGACTGTATCTGACTGTAGTTGACTGTAGTGGACTGTATCTGACTGTAGCTGACTGCAGCTGACTGTAGCTGACTGTAGCTGACTGTAGTTGACTGTATCCGACTGTAGCTGACTGTAGTGGACTGTATCTGACTGTAGCTGACTGTATCTGACTGTAGTGGACTGTAGCTGACTGTAGTGGACTGTATCTGACTGTAGTGGACTGTATCTGACTGTAGTTGACTGTAGCTGACTGCAGCTGACTGTATCTGACTGTAGTTGACTATAGCTGCCTGTAGCTGACTGTATCTGACTGTTGTGGACTGTCTCCACCTGCAGCGTACTGTAGCTGACTGTAGCTGCCTGTAGCTGCCTGTAGCTGACTGTGGCTGACTGTTGCGGACTGTATTGGACTGTATCTGACTGTAGTTGACTGTAGTGGACTGTCATGGTCTGTAGCTGACTGTAGCTGCCTGTAGTGGACTGTAGCTGACTGTAGTTGACTGTAGCTGACTGTAGTTGACTGTAGCTGACTGTAGCTGACTGTAGCCGACTGTCGTTGACTATAGCTGACTGTAGCTGACTGTAGCCGACTGTCGTTGACTATAGCTGACTGTAGCTGACTGTATCTGACTGTAGCTGACTGTAGTTGACTGTAGCTGAATGTAGCCGACTGTAGCGGAATGTAGTTGACTGTAGCTGACTGTAGCTGGCTGTAGTTGACTGTAGCTGACTGTAGCTGAATGTAGCCAACTGTAGCGGAATGTAGTGGACTGTAGCTGGCTGTAGTTGACTGTAGCTGACTGTAGCTGAATGTAGCCGACTGTAGCTGACTGTAGTTGACTGTAGCTGACTGTAGTTGACTGTAGCTGACTGTAGCTGACTGTAGTTGACTGTAGCTGGCTGTAGTTGACTGTAGCTGACTGTAGCTGAATGTAGCCGACTGTAGCGGAATGTAGTTGACTGTAGCTGACTGTAGCTGGCTGTAGTTGACTGTAGCTGACTGTAGTTGACTGTAGTTGACTATAGCTGACTGTAGCTGACTGTCGTTGACTGTAGCTGACTGTAGCTGACTGTAGTGGACTGTAGTTGACTGTATCTGACTGTAGTTGCCTGTAGTTGACTGTAGCTGACTGTAGCTGACTGTAGTTGACTGTAGCTGACTGTAGTTGACTGTAGCTGCCTGTAGTTGACTGTCGTTGACTGTAGCTGACTGTAGTTGACTGTAGTTGACTGTAGCTGACTGTAGTGGACTGTAGCTGCCTGTAGCTGCCTGTAGTTGACTGTAGTTGACTGTAGTGGACTGTAGCTGACTGTAGTTGACTGTAGTTGACTGTAGTGGACTGTATCTGACTGTAGTTGACTGTAGTTGACTGTAGCTGACTGTAGTTGACTGTAGCTGCCTGTAGTTGACTGTAGTTGACTGTAGCTGACTGTAGTGGACTGTAGTTGACTGTAGCTGCCTGTAGTTGACTGTAGTTGACTGTAGCTGCCTGTAGTTGACTGTAGTTGACTGTAGCTGCCTGTAGTTGACTGTAGTTGACTGTAGCTGCCTGTAGTGGACTGTAGCTGCCTGTAGCTGCCTGTAGTTGACTGTAGTTGACTGTAGTTGACTGTAGCTGACCGTAGTTGACTGTAGTGGTGGAATGCTCCCAAAACATATGATCTGACCTTGATACACAAAATCAGCCAAAAATAATCCAAAGGAGCAAACTTCGACCAAACAACAAAAGAAATGCACAAATGCATGGAGACGGAGCTCAAAAGGACGGAAAGGAGTAAAGAAAGAAAGAAAACAACCAAATTTGATGCAAAAGAACCCAAAATATCTGAAAAAGAGGAACTGATGTTTTAACCTCATCTTCTCCTTCTGCTTGTTCTTCTTCATCCAGCTTCTTCTCGGTGCTGATCTGACCTCTGTGTTGATGACCTACCACCTCCTCCTCCTCCTCACACCTCGCTCTGACTCATCACCTCAGGCCTGAAGCCCCGCCTCCTTTAACTTCTGACCTCATTTTTCTTTGGCGTTATGGATGTGAAGCATTTCAGCGAACACCTCTGCAGCATCCCTGACACCTAAACTCCTCGTCTTCCTGCGTCCGTTTGATCGGGTCTTAAGCGTCGCAGCGTTCTGTCCGACCGCCGGCCTCCAGCATGTCGGAGGGGCTGCTGCAGGTGGAGATCCCCGACTTCGGGAGCAGCGTGCTGGGCAGCCTGAACGAGCAGCGGCTGCTGGGTCACTACTGCGATGTGTCCATCCTGGTGCAGGGTCAGGCCTTCAAAGCGCATCGCGCCGTCCTCGCCGCCTCCTCGCTCTACTTCAGAGACCTGTTCAGCTCTGCCGCCGACTCCTCCTCTTCGTCCTCGTCCTCTTCGCCGTCCTCCTCTCTGGCGGTGTTCGAGCTGCCGTCCTCGGTCACGCCGGCATGTTTCCAGCAGATTCTGTCCTTCTGCTACACCGGCCGCCTCAGCATGGCCGCCAGCGAGCAGCTGGTGCTCATGTATACCGCCGGCTACCTGCAGATCCAGAACATCGTGGAGCGAGGCATGGAGCTGATGATGATGAAGGCCTCGTCCTCTTCCTCGCCGCTCTGCTGCGACTCACAGGTTTGTGGAGTCATTGCAGGTGGACCAAAGGTTACAACCCCAGTTAGTCCAGGTAGATCAGGAACTGTAGAGGAGGTTTAGTCCAGGTCGACTGTACAAGCAACCCTCAAAGATGGAGGTTTTCCAGTTCACTTCAATGCAGTCAGTCTTATCACAGCAGCTTCTGGTCTTTATTCGATCCTTTCATGTGTGTTTGGCTTGTTTACTGTCGGTTCGCGTGTGTCTGTGGTTGTTGTGCGTTGTTTTGTGGTGGTATTCTGTGGCTGGTTCGCCTGTCAAAGAGCATGCTTCAGGCAGACTTATTGTTTTCTTGTCCTTGTAACTTCATTTAAACATCTTGCAGACGACCTCAGCAGACGAGCTCGGGGGCTTCGATGCCCCGGTGGCGGCGCAGCAGCACGGCGCCCCCCAGCTGCAGGAGGTCAGTCCTGACCAGCCGTCACTGAGCCCCGAGGAGCTGCTGCTGGCCGTCAGCAGGATCAAACAGGAGAGAGCCGACACTCCTCCATCTGAGGAGGCCGGAGGAGGAGCAGGAGAGGAGGCACGGTAAGAGCAAATACATCCGATCACTGTTCTTTTCACGAGAGGTCAGGGCCATTCGAAAGAAGAACCGCTGAGTCGGTGAGTCTTCCTGGTCATTTTGGAGCCTCTGGTCGTTGTTCGGAATCTGTCTGGGGTCCTTTGGTCTCTTCTGCTGTCATTGTTCATTAAAACTCTGGAGACCCTGCTGAGACGTGTCTCCTCCGTCCTCAGAGTGGACATGGTTGGCGACGTGCCGTCGTCCCGGAGCAGCGCTCTGTGTTACCTGAGTGCAGGTGGAGGTCTGGTTCCAGGGCTGCAGTCCTACCTGCTGGCAGGCGGGGGGCGCTCCAGTCCAGGAGGATCCAGCCTGCCCACTGACTCTCCTCCGTCTCACCCCCCCACCGAGGAGGAGCTGGAGGAGGACTATTACAGCAGCGCTGTCCCCCCCGGACTGTACCAACACATCTACGGACACCCCGGGAACCCCTACAGTAAGTCTATCATGGTACATCCACTCTGAGAAGAGTGACTGTTCCTCACCTGTTACCTGGTTACACCTGGTGTCAACTGTCAGAACACTGTTACACAACTCCAGCAGCAACAACACAACTCTGTGGTTGACCTTCTTCATGATGATGTTGACCCCGTTTCTGTTGGTTCCTGTGTCTGATTGTTTGGTTGTCTGGTTGCCTGGTTGTCTTGTTGGTTGTCTGGTTGTCTGGTTGCCTGGTTGTCTTGTTGGTTGTCTGGTTGTCTTGTTGGTTGTCTGGTTGTCTTGTTGGTTGTCTGGTTGTCTGGTTGCCTGGTTGTCTTGTTGGTTACCTGGTTGTTTGGTTGCCTGGTTGTCTTGTTGGTTGTCTGATTGTTTGGTTGCTGGTTGTCTTGTTTGGTATTTTGTCTGTTCTGGTGCTGGTCAACCCTGCAGGGTTGTTCTGAATCGTGTTCTGTAATAACTGGACTTTATCTCCCCCGTTGTCTCTCATTGGCTCAGTCCAAGAGAAGATGGAGATGCTGCCCCTCCCATTGGCTAACGAGCGTCGACCCTGTGTGCTGGTTGGTCGAGACAACATGGCGCTGCCCGCCAGTCTGATTAGTCAGATCGGGTATCGCTGCCACCCATCGCTCTACACCGAGGGAGATCCAGGAGAGAAGGTGGAACTGGTGGCAGGTAGGACACCATAACACCTGTCTACCTGTGCACTCAGATACTATGTGTTGTCATGGTAACCACTGACCACATCTGTGTGTCCAGGTTCAGGTGTGTTCATGACGCGAGGTCAGCTGATGAACTGTCACCTGTGTGCTGGAGTCAAACACAAGGTGCTGCTCAGGAGGCTGCTGGCTACCTTCTTCGACAGGTGAGTCCGCTCACATCCAGGGGGTTAGCCTAGCTTAGCATAATGATAGCAGGCAGGTCAGAGTCTTAGCACCTGTAAAATAGACTCACCTGTTTGTCTGTGAAACACCTACGTACACATGCAGTTTTTACATGTATGAACTGATATATTTTAGAGTTTGTTTGCACACAAAACCAATATCCATCCTTATCAGTGGACAGGACAGGCTGATAGAAACGTCTGGATGGACAGTAGCCAACAGCAGAAACAGAACAACACCACAGTCATCAGGTTCTGGTTCCTCCTCAGACCTTCATGGAGCATCTCTAAACGTCATCAGCACCTTTATCTACCATCACACTCCACCTCCGTGCTTCACTGTCAGGACTATGATCCACTGTGGTGGTCCTGGTCAGGTTCTGGACTCCATCTGAGCCCAACTCATTGATGTTCATGTGACCAAACAATGTTCTCCAGCATCCATCAGGCTTCTCTTCATCTTCTTTAGCTCCATCTGGAAGTTTAGTTGTGAGCAGCAGCCAGGTTTAGTTGTGGTCCTCCGTCCATAGAGGTTGATGTTCTCCAGGCTCCTCCACACTGTCTGAGCTCCACACTAACTCTGGTCTCCATTGATCAGCCCTGGTCCAAGTGTGAAGCAGCTGCCGTCTGTTGTCCACAGCTAGATAGTGAAAGTAGTTCCCTGTCCGTGGAGTCATTGTAGGAGCTCTGATCAGTGCTACTATGGCTCCTTCTAGACCTCCTGGTTCCTGCTGACACTGGGCTTCACTGGTTCTTAGTGGATCACTGGTCTTCCTGGATCCTTTTCCATCTTTGTCCAGTCTCACAGTCACATTGTTCACTTCCTCTGTTCACTTCTTCTCCATGTGGAGCCATGATGCAGACATAGATAGACCCAGTCCATAGGTCCAGACCTGGTCCATAGATAGACCCAGTCCATAGGTCCAGACCTGGTCCATAGATAGACCCAGTCCACAGGTCCAGACCTGGTCCATACATAGACCCAGTCCACAGGTCCAGACCTGGTCCATAGATAGACCCAGTCCATAGGTCCAGACCTGGTCCATAGATAGACCCAGTCCACAGGTCCAGACCTGGTCCATAGATAGACCCAGTCCATAGGTCCAGACCTGGTCCATAGATAGACCCAGTCCACAGGTCCAGACCTGGTCCATAGATAGACCCAGTCCACAGGTCCAGACCTGGTCCATAGATAGACCCAGTCCATAGGTCCAGATCTGGTCCATAGATAGACCCAGTCCATAGGTCCAGACCTGGTCCATAGATAGACCCAGTCCATAGGTCCAGACCTGGTCCATAGATAGACCCAGTCCACAGGTCCAGACCTGGTCCATAGATAGACCCAGTCCATAGGTCCAGACCTGGTCCATAGATAGACCCAGTCCATAGGTCCAGACCTGGTCCATAGATAGACCCAGTCCATAGGTCCAGACCTGGTCCATACATAGACCCAGTCCATAGGTCCAGACCTGGTCCACAGATAGACCCAGTCCACAGGTCCAGACCTGGTCCATAGATAGACCCAGTCCACAGGTCCAGATCTGGTCCATAGATAGACCCAGTCCACAGGTCCAGACCTGGTCCATAGATAGACCCAGTCCACAGGTCCAGACCTGGTCCATAGATAGACCCAGTCCACAGGTCCAGACCTGGTCCACAGATAGACCCAGTCCATAGGTCCAGACCTGAGGAGGTTCTCAGTAGAACCAGGGTCATCATCAGACTGATGGACCCACAGCTGGACTGTGGTTGGTTCTCTGAGGTTCTACTTTGGAGTCTGAATGTTTACTAGAGTACTTGTGATGGATTTGTTTTGAACTGTTCATCAGAGGAAGTACTTGCTGTCAGAAGTAATCAGATTACTGTGAGAGGATTTCAGTGATATGACACAGGAGTGAAGCCTCTGCTGTTTATGGTATATACAAGATGGATGAAGCTGTGACCTCAGACTGTTTATTATTGTTATTATAATTATTAATGACAATACAGATCTGGCCCTCCTAGAGAGGAGACATTCAGCTGGTCTGTGTGCTGATTGGCCTCTTATGGTTTCCATAGAAACACTCTGGCCAATAGCTGTGGGACAGGAATCCGCTCGTCCACCAATGATCCGAGCCGAAAACCTCTGGACAACCGAGTGTTAAACACAGTCAAACGTAAGACAGACACACACACACACACACACACACACACACACACACACACAGTGTTGTGTTGTGTGTCGGTGACGTTGTGTATTTTCTCCTCAGTGTACTGTCAGAACTTCGCTCCAAACTTTAAGGAGAGTGAGATGAACGTGATCGCGGCCGACATGTGCACAAACGCCCGCCGGGTCCGGAAGCGTTGGCTCCCAAAGATCCAATCGCTGCTGCCTGACAGCCTTCCAGCCTCAGGCTCCACCCACCAACGCAAGGCCAAGAGGGGGGGTGGGGGAGGAGCCACAGGGGGGGAGGCGGCGCCTGGCGGCCCCTTCGAGTTGGACCTGCGTCAGCTCGGCGCCTCCTACCTCGGCCTGGACGCTCCGCTGTACGCTGAGCGGCGCGACAAGGAGGCGGCGGGGGAGAAGGAGGCTCCGCCCACCATGCTGCCTCACCTGCAGTTCGCTGGGTCGCGGGGAGGGGGGGGAGGCGGGGGTGAGGAGGGGCTGCTGGGAGGCGAGGCGGAGGGGGGAGGGATGCTACAGACTGATCAGCCTCCAGACCTCCCCCTCTCCCTGTCCTCCTCCTCCTCTTCCTCTTCCTCCTCACACCCCTCCCCTCAGCCCACAGAGCCCGCCCCTCCTCACAGGGGATTGGCCGACACAGATGAGAGGGGGGCGGAGCCTCCGGAAGACAGCCAATAAGCTTTCTATTGCATCTGCCTACCTGTATGTAAATAACACAATAGCTACCTGTCCCCACCTGTCTGTCTGTCTGTCTGTCTGTCCGTCTACCTGTCTGTCCCCTACCTCACTACCTGTCCACCTGTCTACCTCTCTGCCCCGTCTGTCTACCTGTCTGTCTGTCTGCTCGGCTCTGCTGCATGTTTCAGGCTCCTGCAGGCCAGCACTCAGGCCGAACATGATGATGAAGATTATACTCACTGAAAACGACAATAAAGCTTCTAAATAAAACACAGCAGAGCCTCGACTGTCATTACAGCAGGTCCAGTACACAGTCAGACACAACACAGAGACAAAACAACCACAAAGAGACACAAAACAACCACAAAGAGACAATAAACAACCACAAAGACACAATAAACAACCACAAAGACACAATAAACAACCACAAAGACACAATAAACAACCACAAAGAGACAATAAACAACCACAAAGAGACACAAAACAACTACAAAGACACAATAAACAACCACAAAGAGACACAAAACAACTACAAAGAGACAATAAACAACCACAAAGACACAATAAACAACCACAAAGAGACAATAAACAACCACAAAGAGACAATAAACAACCACAAAGAGACAAAACAACCACAAAGAGACAATAAACAACCACAAAGACACAATAAACAACCACAGAGACAATAAACAACCACAAAGAGACAATAAACAACCACAAAGACACAATAAACAACCACAAAGAGACAATAAACAACCACAAAGAGACAATAAACAACCACAAAGAGACACAAAACAACTACAAAGACACAATAAACAACCACAAAGAGACAATAAACAACCACAAAGAGACAATAAACAACCACAAAGAGACAAAACAACCACAAAGAGACAAAACAACCACAAAGACACAATAAACAACCACAAAGACACAATAAACAACCACAAAGAGACAATAAACAACCACAAAGACACAATAAACAACCACAAAGACACAATAAACAACCACAAAGACACAATAAACAACCACAAAGAGACAATAAACAACCACAAAGAGACAATAAACAACCACAAAGACACAATAAACAACCACAAAGAGACAATAAACAACCACAAAGAGACACAAAACAACCACAAAGAGACACAAAACAACAACAAAGACACAAAACAACAACAAAGACACAAAACAACCACAAAGACACAAAACAACAACAAAGACACAAAACAACCACAAAGACACAAAACAACAACAAAGACACACAAAACAACAAGACACAAAACAACCACAAAGACACACAAAACAACAACAAAGACACACAAAACAACAACAAAGAGACACAAAACAACAACAAAGAGACACAAAACAACAACAAAGAGACACAACTCTGCGATGCTGCCTTACAGAGAAACGAACAGTGCACTGCAACGTTAAAGTTAAATTTGTGCTATAAATGTCTTTATTGTGCGTTTGTCCTGAAGGTGGCGCTACAGAGGAGGCACATGGGCCACAGCTGCTCAACAACATGAGCTGTGACTTTTCATTCCATCCCAGAAAACGAGCAGTGACACTGTGACGTGTGAAATCAGTTAAAATGATTATTTAATTCTGAATAGACTGAATGTGAATGTCAGTGAAAGAGTCTTAACGTCCCACAGCTGAACGTCTCTGGAGCTCCACATGTCAGAGAACAGCTTCTAGGCCTCCCACTGACTCAGAGCCGGGACCTGACCATTAAGGTTAGTCTTCTGCTGATTGACTTCATTAACGGGAACTATTTCCTGACAGGAAACTCTGAAGCAGAGTCGTTCAGGCTGAGCTGAGCAGCTGCTGCTCCTCCAGAAGGCCTGTGAGTGAGCAGATACCTGGGGAGGTCAGGATGCTGCACCTGCTGAGAAACACCGGCAGGAGGAATCAGCAGGCTGGACTCTGGTGTGAGGACCAGTATGAAGACATGAAGACTCAGTGGACTGTGGTGGACTACAGCTGATATGTTAGAGTGAAACCAGTAGGTGTGGACTGGAGTCTGGTTTGATGAGCATGACTGCTAAATCTGCAGCTTTCTGACTGGACTCTGGTGGCAGCGCGGCCCTGTGCGCGGCCCCGGGATCCCTGCTGCCGCTCTGCATGCTGGTAAAAGCAGTTCGGCTCACGGCGCCATTCTGCATCCTGTAAGCTTCCACAGCTAATCACAGCAGCCCATTTTACCTGTCAGCCAATCACTGCGCCGCAAATATCTTTACCGTCCAATCACGACACTTCACACCCCTTAGCAACAAATCATAGCCCGCAAACACCCCGCAGCCAATCACAGCGCCTCAGCCACCGGACCGGCCAATCCGGTCACAACAACATCCATGATGCTGCTCGACACTGCGCCTGCGCACAAGGTGGACAGCTGATAACTCATCTATTATGCTACTTGGCTAAAATAAAAACGTTGGAGAAACCGGACGGTAACCCGCCGCTGGACGCACCGGAGCACCGAAACACGAAGTAAACACGCCTCTCTGAGCGGTAGCGGTGGGGCTGGCGGGTGGACGGGGCGGAGGGTCGGTGCGGGAGTGTGCGGAGTGTGTCGGTGTGTGTCGGAGCCTCTCTGGCCGCTCGGCGCCTTCAGACAAAGCTCAGCTAACAGGCTAACGGCTCGTTAGCGGTAACATCTGCAAAGATCCGATTTCTAACCGAGTTAATCCGCTCAGTGTGCGGCTCATCGCCGACCAAGTGTCCAGATATCCCCTTCAACACCCGGCCAGGCAGCCACACTCCCGCTGCGACCACTATTAATCACATTTTCTGGAGGTAGCTCGGTTAGCTAGCCACCTAGCTCGTATTTTGCTTCGGCTTGCCCGCCATCTTTTTAAAGCGAGATAAACGGGATGTTTGTGTGAAACAGTCGCAGCTGCCGCAGCTCCGGTGGAGCTTTGCTGCTAAATTAGCGGAGAATCACCGCCTCCGGGTGTCTGACGGGGCGCCGGGCGGCTGTTTCCCCGGGTTTATGCAGTTTGTCGGTCGCAGCGGCGGCTGTTAGCAGTTAGCTCGCTGGTTAGCCGCTGGACCGCAGCAGCATGCAGGCAGAGCGAGCCGCCGCCGGACTGTTGATCCCTGCAGAGCTCCGCTGCTCGGTGTCTGACAGGCAGGTAGGGGGCTGGGACAGGTGTACTGGCAAAAGGTGAGCCCTGCCGAAAACACACAGCTATCCCCAAAGTCTCTGCGTTACCGTCCCTTCTCTGAGTTGTACGTTAGAACCGGTCCAGGTGTTTTGACAGGTTGAACTACCCTTCAGGGGCCAGTGTGCTCTCAATAAGCTGCTGTCCTGCTGCCGGTACCTCCGGACTGAATGCTGCTGGTCTGACTGGTGTTTGCTGCTGGATGTCTGGTTCAGACCACAGATCTTCTGTTTACTGTCAAACCAGAAACTATCCACGGTGACGGAGCTAAAATCACAGATTAGACTGATCTGAATTAATTTTGTAGAATTACTTAAACTGATTAAATGGTTAAAATAGTTGGTCACTAATCGATTGGTATTATTCATGCATCAGAATGAGTGGTTCTTAAATAAAGGTTATAGCTGACAGGATAGTCACAGCAGATCTCTTTTTTGTGTGACACATGAACCTGTCTAAATCATGAACACACTCAGCCTCAACGCCAGAAGCTGCTGTTATTTCCTAGCTGGTCCCAGTTATTTGGTTCAGGTGTCTGTGAGGGTTCTCAGTCATCCAGGTCTGGGTTCTCAGTCATCCAGGTCTGGGTTCTCCTCGTAGTTTCAAGCATCTGGACTGGCTGGAGTTTCTAGAAGACGTTCCACCTCTCGTCTCTGATGAGTCCAGATGCAACGATTGAAGCCACGAGGATATTTGGTTCACCAAAACCTCAAACAGAGACCAGCCTTTGCCATGACCACAGGTGGAAAACAGTATTTGCACAGAGGGTTTAGACTGTCTTAATCCGAGTTATTCAGACTGATTAATCGATTATCAGAAGAGCTGGTGATTGATTTAATAGTCGAGGGTTAATCAATTAATCTTTGCAGCTTTGAAAACATCTGAAGCCGACATTTTAGTATATGGGCCGTTTTCTTTCATCTTCTAACGTTTATAGATCAGAATGAAGATGTGGACTTGACCAGACGTCATGATTGTTTCAGACAACAGGCTTGTCCTTCATGTTCCTCTCTGTGTTTGCGTACATGTCAAAGAGAGGCTTCAGACCTTCACATTTAAGCAGCTGGAACCGGTGGATATTTGACATTTGTACTTTAAAAAATGACCAGAGTGATTATTTAATCATCAAAGTAGTTGCTGAAGTGTTTTGTGTTGGTGCAGCTTTTCTAAAACAGAAGATGTCTCTCTCTGTTGATTGTCTTCTGGATGAATCGATCAGCTGTGTGAGGCTCAGGGTTCCTCAGATGTCTTGTTTGGTCCAGAGATCTCCAGTTTACTGCCGCAGAGGAGAGAAACAGGACATGTCCAGAGAGTTTAGTTTGACTCAGAATGACTCAGACTGATAAACTGAGGACCAGACCAGTCGGAGAGGAGCTCCATGGTTGAGGACTGACTGATTCCTAACTGAGCGGCGGCTGCTGTCACAGCTGGACCTGAAGTGAGCCTCCAGAGATCAGTCTGGAGCGCCGACCGGTCGAAGGATGAAGGATCCAAATGAACGTTGTGCTGTGGTGTTTGTTCGTAGAGCTGCAGCGCTGAACCCACATCTGCTGCTGCTTTGTTTCTGCTTTAAAGAGTTCAGAACATATTGACAGTAAGAACATGAGGCATGGCAGAGCAGCGGCAGAACCTCCCAGTGTGTCCAGTGGTGAGCTGTAGGTTCTGGTCAGCGGACCGGTCGCTGCTCTGCTCCTTGGTTTGAAGGTCATTAACAGCTTTTTGGGGGGTTCAGCTCACTGTGATGTTGGAGGAGGATCAGTTCTCCCGATTATCAGACCTGAAGAAACGTCCCTGGAGGGTTCTGATGTCACTGCTGGGTCCAGGTGGGTCTGTCACCATGACTGGAACCTGCACAGGTAAACCAGGTGGTGTCAGGCCCTGATTGGTCGAGCAGAACCACGTACCCTGACTGTTTGTGCAGAAGATCTGTTGGTTCCAACGTGAAGTTCAGCAGATCAGTACTCATCGGTTGGTGTGTGTGGATCAGCTGTTGGTCTGAAGCTGTCTTTAACATTCTGCTGGGTTTGACCAAGGAAAGCATCAAACCTCAGACCTGAACGTCTGACATGAGCTGAAGAAGTCTGGAGTCCATAGGAGGGACTTACTCTCCCTGAAACTTATTTCAACATTAAAACATGGTCAGTTTAATCTGGCTTCTAGCAGCGAAAGACTCGTTCATGTCAAAGTGACGCTAAATACATAAAAACATAAACAAGTGATGTCATCAGTATTCACCTCTTTAACGGGACTCGAACTGAACTCAGGGCAGCCAGTTGAGGCTGAGGGAGGCCACCAAGACTCCTATGACTCCTCTGAAGGAGTTAGAAGAAGGAGACTAGTGAGGGAGGCCACCAAGACTCCTATGACTCCTCTGAAGGAGTTAGAAGAAGGAGACTAGTGAGGGAGGACACCAAGACTCTATGACTCCTCTGAAGGAGTTAGAAGAAGGAGACTAGTGAGGGAGGACACCAAGACTCCTATGACTCCTCTGAAGGAGTTAGAAGAAGGAGACTAGTGAGGGAGGACACCAAGACTCCTATGACTCCTCTGAAGGAGTTAGAAGAAGGAGACTAGTGAGGGAGGACACCAAGACTCCTATGACTCCTCTGAAGGAGTTAGAGAAGGAGACTAGTGAGGGAGGCCACCAAGACTCCTATGACTCCTCTGAAGGAGTTAGAAGAAGGAGACTAGTGAGGGAGGACACCAAGACTCCTATGACTCCTCTGAAGGAGTTAGAAGAGGAGACTAGTGAGGGAGGACACCAAGACTCCTATGACTCCTCTGAAGGAGTTAGAAGAAGGAGACTAGTGAGGGAGGACACCAAGACTCCTATGACTCCTCTGAAGGAGTTAGAAGAAGGAGACTAGTGAGGGAGGCCACCAAGACTCCTATGACTCCTCTGAAGGAGTTAGAAGAAGGAGACTAGTGAGGGAGGCCACCAAGACTCCTATGACTCCTCTGAAGGAGTTAGAAGAAGGAGACTAGTGAGGGAGGACACCAAGACTCCTATGACTCCTCTGAAGGAGTTAGAAGAAGGAGACTAGTGAGGGAGGCCACCAAGACTCCTATGACTCCTCTGAAGGAGTTAGAAGAAGGAGACTAGTGAGGGAGGACACCAAGACTCCTATGACTCCTCTGAAGGAGTTAGAAGAAGGAGACTAGTGAGGGAGGACACCAAGACTCTATGACTCCTCTGAAGGAGTTAGAAGAAGGAGACTAGTGAGGGAGGCCACCAAGACTCCTATGACTCCTCTGAAGGAGTTAGAAGGAGGAGACTAGTGAGGGAGGACACCAAGACTCCTATGACTCCTCTGAAGGAGTTAGAAGAAGGAGACTAGTGAGGGAGGCCACCAAGACTCCTATGACTCCTCTGAAGGAGTTAGAAGAAGGAGACTAGTGAGGGAGGACACCAAGACTCCTATGACTCCTCTGAAGGAGTTAGAAGAAGGAGACTAGTGAGGGAGGACACCAAGACTCCTATGACTCCTCTGAAGGAGTTAGAAGAAGGAGACTAGTGAGGGAGGCCACCAAGACTCCTATGACTCCTCTGAAGGAGTTAGAAGAAGGAGACTAGTGAGAGGCCAATGACTCCTCTGACTAGTGAGGGGAGACTCCTATGACTCCTCTGAAGGAGTTAGAAGAAGGAGACTAGTGAGGGAGGACACCAAGACTCCTATGACTCCTCTGAAGGAGTTAGAAGAAGGAGACTAGTGAGGGAGGACACCAAGACTCCTATGACTCCTCTGAAGGAGTTAGAAGAAGGAGACTAGTGAGGGAGGCCACCAAGACTCCTATGACTCCTCTGAAGGAGTTAGAAGAAGGAGACTAGTGAGGGAGGACACCAAGACTCCTATGACTCCTCTGAAGGAGTTAGAAGAAGGAGACTAGTGAGGGAGGACACCAAGACTCCTATGACTCCTCTGAAGGAGTTAGAAGAAGGAGACTAGTGAGGGAGGAAACCAGGACAGTATTTGAAGATTCCAGGAACGTTTGTTTTCCATGGAGGAAATGATTTGAAGCCACTCAGACACTGTTTACTTTTGGGCGCTGTTTATTCCTATTAACTGTTGTTAGCATGTTAGCATGTTAGCCTCCATACAAACAGATCTATGACTGCTGGTAATAACATGTATGATGCTGTACATGATCATGTGACCTGCTAATGATGTCTGTCTGTCTGTCTCTC
>JAMOIN010000910.1:0-16830 GCA_024666655.1 Dascyllus trimaculatus
CTCCAGCAGAGCCTGTCCACACGGCTCCCCAGCACCACAGCCCAGCACACTGGGCTGCCCAGCCCAGCTAACAGGTCTCCTCAGCACTGGACACGGGGGCCCCCAGAACCATAGGCCGCCTGGCTCTCCAGCAGAGTCTGTTAACACCGCTCCCCAGCAGAGCCTGTCCACAGGGCTCCCCAGCAGCACAGCCAAGCACACCGGGCTCCCCAGCCGATCTCACCAGGCTCCCCAGCAAGGCACACAGGGCCCCCCAGCACCACAGGCCGCCTGGCTCTCCAGCAGAGCCTGTTCACACCGCTCCCCAGCAGAGCCTGTCCACACGGTTCCCCAGCACCACAGCCCAGCACACCGGGCTCCCCAGCACAGCACACGGAGCCCCCCAACACCACAGCCCGTCTGGCTCTCCAGCTTAGCCTGTTCAAAACACTCCCCAACAGAACCTGTTCTCACGGCTCCCAAGCAGCACAGCCCAGCACACCGGGCTCCCCAGCACAGCACACGGGGGCACCCAGCACAACAGCCCGCCTGGCTCTCCAGCAGAGCCTGTTCAAACGACTCCCCAGCAGAGCCGGCCCACACGGCTCCCCAGCAGCACAGCCCAGCTCACCGGGCTCCCCAGCGCAGCACACGGGGGCCCCCAGCACTACAGCCCGCCTGGCTCTCCATCAGAGCCTTTTCACACCGCTCCCCAGCATAGCCTGTCCACACGGCTCCCCAGCAGCACGGCCCAGCACACCGGGCTCCCCAGCCCAGGTCACTGGGCTCCCCAGCACAGAACACGGGCCCCCTCAGCACCAAAGCCCGTGGCTCTCCAGCAGAGCCTGTTCTTACAGCTCCCCAGAAGAGCCAGTATGCACGGCTCCCCAGCAGCACTGCCCAGCTCAGCGGGCTCCAGAGAACAGCACACGGGGGCCCCCAGCACCACAACCCGCCAGGCTCTCCAGCAGAGCCTGCCCACTCGGCTCACCAGCAGCACTGCCCAGCTCACCGGGCTCCCCAGCACAGCACACGGGGCATCCCAGCACCACAGCCCGCCTGGCTCTCCATCAGAGCCTGTTCACTCCGCTCCCCAGCAGAGCCTGTCCACACGGCTCCCCAGCACCACAGCACAGCACACCGGGCTCCCCAGCACAGCACACGGGGCCCCCCAGAACCACAGCCCGCCTGACTCTGCAGCAGATCCTGTTCAAACCACTCCCCAGCAGAGCCTGTCCACACGGCTCCCCAGCACCACAGCCCAGCACACCGGGCTCCCAAGCCAAGTTCAACGGGCCCCCCAGCACAGCACACGGGGGCCCCCAGCACCACAGCCCACCTGGCTCTCCAGCATAGCCTGTTCACACCGCTCCGCAGCAGAGCCTGTCTACACGGTTCGCAAGCACCACAGCCCAGCACACCGGGCTCCCTTGCCGATCTCACAGGGCTCCCCAGCACAGCACACGGGGGCCCCCAGCACCACAGCACGCCTGGCTCTCCATCAGAGCCTGTTCACACCGCTCACCAGCAGAGCCTTTCCACGCTGCTCCCCAGCACCACGGCCCAGTACACCGGGCTCCCCAGCCCAGCACACGGGGGCCCCCAGCACAGCTCACCGGGCTCCCCTGAACCACAGCCCGCCTGGCTCTCCATCAGAGCCTGTTCAACCCTCTCCCCAGCAGAGCCAGTATGCACGGCTCCCCAGCAGCACAGCCCAGCACACCGCAGCACAGCCCGCCTGGCTCTCCAGCATAGCCTGTTCACACCGCTCCCCAGCAGACCCGGTCAACACGGCTCCCCAGCAGCACAGAACAGCACACCGGGTTCCCCAACACAGCACAAGGGGGCCCCCAGCACCACGGCCCGCCTGGCTCTCCAGCAGAGCCTGTTCAAACCATTCCCAATCAGAGCCGGTCGACACGGCTCCCCAGCAGCACAGCCCAGCACACTGGCCTCCCAAGCCCAGCTCACCGGGCTCGAAAGCACAGAACACGGGGCCCCCCAGCACCTCAGCCCACCTGGCTTTCCAGCAGAGCCTCTTCACAAGGCTCCCCAGCAGAGCCTGTCCACACGGCTCCCCAGCAGCACAGCCCAGCACACCAGGCTCCACAGCGGATCTCACCGGGCTACGCAGCACAGAACACGGGGCCGCCCAGCACCACAGCCCAGCACACCGGGCTCCCCAGCCCTGCTCACCGGGCTCCCCAGCACAGCACACGGGGGCCCCCAGCAACACAGCGCGCCTGGCTCTCCAGCAGAGCCAGTTCAAAACACTCGCCAGCAGAGCCTGTCCACACGGCTCACCAGCAGCACAGCCCAGCACACCGGGCTCCCCAGCAAAGCACACGGGGGCCCCCAGCACCACAGCACACGTTGCTCTCCAGCAGAGCCTATTCAAATCACTCCCCACCACAGCCTGTCCACATGCATAACCAGCAGCACAGCCCAGAACACCAGGCTCCCCAGCCCAGCTCACCGGGCTCACCAGCACAGCACACGGGGGCCCCCAATACCACAGCCCGCCTGGCTCTCCTTCAGAGACTGTTCAAACCTATCCCCAGCAGGGACTGTCCATTCGTCTCCCCAGCATTACAGCCCTGCACACCGGGCTCGCCAGCCCAGCTAACCGGGCTCCCCAGCACAGCACACGGGGGCCCCCAGCACCACAGCCCACGTTGCTCTCCAGCAGAGCCTATTCAAATCACTCCCCACCACAGCCTGTCCACATGCATAACCAGCAGCACAGCCCAGAACACCGGGCTCCCCAGACCAGCTCACCGAGCTTACCAGCACAGCACACGGGGGGCCCCAATACCACAGCCCGCCTGGCTCTCCTTCAGAGACTGTTCAAACCTATCCCCAGCAGGGACTGTCCATTCGTCTCCCCAGCATTACAGCCCTGCACACCGGGCTCGCCAGCCCAGCTAACCGGGCTCCCCAGCACAGCACACGGGGGCCCGCAGCACCACAGCCCGCCTGGCTCTCCATCAGAGACTGTTCACACCGCTCCCCAGCAGAGCCTGTTCACTCCGCTCCCCAGCAGAGCCTGTCTACACGGCTCCCCAGCACCACGGCCCAGCACACCGGGCTCCCCAGCCCAGCTCACCGGGCTCCCCAGCACAGCACACGGGGCCCCCCAGCACAACAGCCCGCCTGGCTCCCATGCAGAGCCTGTTCAAACCAGTCCCCAAGAGAGCCTGTTCAAACCACTCCCCAGCAGAGCCTGTCCACACGGCTCCCAAGCAGCACAGCCCAGCACACCGGGCTCCCCAGCCCAGCTCACCGGGCTCCCCAGCACAGCACACGGGGGCCCCCAGCAACACAGCGCGCCTTGCTCTCCAGCAGAGCCTGTTGAAACCGCTCCCCAGCAGATCCTGTCCACACGGCTCCCCAGATGCACAGCCCAGCACACCGGGCTGCCCAGCCCAGCTCACCGGGCTCCCCAGCACAGCACACGTGGGCCCCCAGCACCACAGCCCGCCTGGCTCTCCATCAGAGCCTGCTCAAAAAGCTCCCCAGAAGAGCCTGTCTACACGGCTCCCCAGCAGCCCCGCACACCGCAGCACAGCCCGCCTGGCTCTCCATCAGAGCCTGTTCACACCGCTTCCCAGCAGACCCTCTCCACACGGCACGCCAGCAGCTCAGCCAAGCACACCGGGCTCCTCAGCCCAGTTAACCGGGCTCCCCAGCACAGCACACGGGGGCCCCCAGCACCACAGCCCGCCTGGCTCTCTATCAGAGCCTGTTCACACCGCTCCGCAGCAGAGCCTGTCTACACGGCTCCCCATCACCAAAGCCCAGCACACCGGGCTCCCCAGCACCACAGCCCAGCACACGGGGCTCCCCAGCCCAGCACACCGGGCTCCCCAGCACGGCAGACGGCGCCCCCCAGCACCACAGCCCGAATGGCTCCCCAGCAGAGCACACGGGTGCCACCAGCACCACAGAACGCCTGGCTCTCCATCAGAGCCTGTTCACACCGCTCACCAGCAGAGCCTTTCCACGCTGCTCCCCAGCACCACGGCCCAGTACACCGGGCTCCCCAGCCCAGCACACGGGGGCCCCCAGCACAGCTCACCGGGCTCCCCTGAACCACAGCCCGCCTGGCTCTCCATCAGAGCCTGTTCAACCCTCTCCCCAGCAGAGCCAGTATGCACGGCTCCCCAGCAGCACAGCCCAGCACACCGCAGCACAGCCCGCCTGGCTCTCCAGCATAGCCTGTTCACACCGCTCCCCAGCAGACCCAGTCAACACGGCTCCCCAGCAGCACAGAACAGCACACCGGGTTCCCCAACACAGCACAAGGGGGCCCCCAGCACCACGGCCCGCCTGGCTCTCCAGCAGAGCCTGTTCAAACCATTCCCAATCAGAGCCGGTCGACACGGCTCCCCAGCAGCACAGCCCAGCACACTGGCCTCCCAAGCCCAGCTCACCGGGCTCCCCAGCACAGCACACGGGGCCCCCCAGCACCTCAGCCCACCTGGCTTTCCAGCAGAGCCTCTTCACACCGCTCCCCAGCAGAGCCTGTCCACACGGCTCCCCAGCACCACAGCCCAGCACACCAGGCTCCACAGCGGATCTCACCGGGCTACGCAGCACAGAACACGGGGCCGCCCAGCACCACAGCCCAGCACACCGGGCTCCCCAGCCCTGCTCACCGGGCTCCCCAGCACAGCACACGGGGGCCCCCAGCAACACAGCGCGCCTGGCTCTCCAGCAGAGCCAGTTCAAAACACTCGCCAGCAGAGCCTGTCCACACGGCTCACCAGCAGCACAGCCCAGCACACCGGGCTCCCCAGCAAAGCACACGGGGGCCCCCAGCACAGCACACGGGGGCCTCCAGCAAACCACACGGGGCCCCCCTGCACCACAGCCCGCTAGGCTCTGCAGCAGAGCCTGTCAACACGGCTCCCCAGCACCACAGCCCAGCTCACTGGGCTCCCCAGCACAGCACACGGGGCCCCCCAGCACCACATCCCACCTGGCTCTCCATCAGAGCCTGTTCACACCGCTCCCCAGCAGAGCCAGTCCACACGGCTCCCCAGCAGAGCCTGTCCACAGGGCTCCCCAGCACCACAGCCCAGATCACCGGGCTCCCCAGCCCAGCTCAACGGGCTCGGCAGCACAGCACACGGGGGCCCCCATCACCACCGCCCGCCTGGCTATCCAGCAGAGCCTGTTCAAACCACTCCCCAGCAGAGCCTGTCCACACGGCTCCCCAACAAGGCCTGTCCACAGGGCTCCCCAGTACCACAGCCCAGCACACCGGTCTCCAGAGCTCAGCTCAACGGGCTCCCCAGCACAGCACACGGGGCCCCCCAGCACCATAGCCCGCCTGGCTCTCCAACAAAGCCTGTTCACACCCCTCCACAGCAGAGCCTGTCCACACGGCTCCCCAGCAGAGCCTGTCCACACGGCTCCCCAGCACTACAGCCCAGCTCACCGG
The DNA here is from genome assembly GCA_024666655.1 of Dascyllus trimaculatus. NCBI lineage: Eukaryota > Metazoa > Chordata > Actinopteri > Pomacentridae > Dascyllus > Dascyllus trimaculatus. The sequence continues at coordinate 5,426 of JAMOIN010000910.1, forward strand.
GCTCCCCACCACAACAGCCCAGCACACCGGGCTCCACATCCCATCTCAACGGGCTCCGCAGCACAGCACACGGGGGCCCCCAGCACCACAGCCCGCCTGGCTATCCAGCAGAGCCTGTTCAAACCACTCCCCAGCAGAGCCTGTCCACACGGCTCCCCAGCACCACAGCCCAACACACCGGGCTCCGAAGCCCAGCTCAACGGGCTCCCCAGCACAGCACACGGTGCCCCCCAGCACCACAGCCCGCCTGGCTCTCCATCAGAGACTGTTCACACCGCTCCAAAGCAGAGCCTGTTCACTCCGCTCCCCAGCAGAGCCTGTCTGCACGGTTCACCAGCACCACAGCCCAGCACAACGGGCTCCCCAGCACCACAGCCCAGCACACGGGGCTCCCCAGCCCAACACACCGGGCTCCCGAGCACGGCACACGGGGGCCCCCAACACAGCACACGGGGGCCTCCAGCACCACAGCCCGCCTGGCTCCCCAGCAGAGCATGGTCAAAACACTCCCCAGTAGTCCCTGTCCACACGGCTCCCCAGCAGCACAGCCTAGCACAGCGGGCTCCCCGGCAAAGCTGACCGGGCTCTCCAGCACAGCACACGGGGGCCACCAGCACCACAGCCCGCCTGGCTCTCCATCAAAGCCTGTTCACAGCGCTCTGCAGCAGAGCCTGTCCACTCGGCTCCCCAGCAGCACAGCCCAGCACACCGGGCTCCCCAGCCAGGCTCAACGGGCTCCCCAGCACAGCACACGTGGCCCCCCAGCAGAGCCTGTCTACACGGTTGGCCAGCACCACAGCCAAGCACACCGGGCTCGCCAGCCAAACTCAACGGGCCCCCCAGCACAGCACACGGGGGCCCCCAGCACCACAGCCCCCCTGGCTCTCCATCAGAGCCTGTTCACACCGCTCCGCAGCAGAGCCTGTCTACACGGTTCCCCAGCACCACAGCCCAGCACACCGGGCTCACCAGCCCAACTCAACGGGCTCCCGAGCACAGCACACGGGGCCCCCCAGCACCACAGCCCGCCTGGCTCTCCATCAGAGCCTGTTCACACCGCTCCCCAGCAGAGCCTGTCTACACGGTTCGCACGCACCACAGCCCAGCACACCGGGCTAACCAGCCCAGCTCAACGGGCTCCCCAGCACAGCACACGGGGGCCCCAGGCACCAAAGCCCGCCTGGCTCTAAATCAGAGCATGTTCAACCCTCTCCCCAGCAGAGCCTGTTCAAACAACTCCCCAGCACCACAGCCCAGCACACCGGGCTCCCCAGCCCAGCTCAACGGGCTCCCCAGCACAGCACACGGGGGCCCACAGCACCACAGCCTGCCTGGCTGTCCAGCAGAGCCTGTCCACACCGCTCCCCAGAAGAGATTGTCCACCCGGCTCCCCAGCAGAACAGCCCAGCACACCGGGCTCCCCAGCACAGCACACGGGGCCCCCCATCAGCACAGCCCACCTGGCTCTCCATCAGAGCCTGTCCACACCGCTCCCCAGAAGAGATTGTCCACACCGCTCCCCAGCAGAGCCTTTCCACACGGCTCCCCAGCACCACAGCCCAGCACACCGGGTTCCCCAGCACAGCACACGGGGCCACCCAGCACCACAACCCACCTGGCTCTCGATCAGAGCCTGTTCACACCGGTACCCAGCAGAGCCTGTCTACACGGTTCCCCAGCACCACAGCCCAGCACACCGGGCTCCCCAGCACAACAGCCCAGCACACGGGCATCCCCAGCACAGCACATGGGGCCGCCCAGAACATGAGCCCGCATGGCTCTCCATCAGAGCCTGTTCAAACCACTCCCCAGCAGAGCCTGTCCACACGGCAATCCAGCACCACAGCCAAGCATACCGGGCTCCCCAGCCCAGCCCACCGGGCTCTCCAGCGCAGCACACGGGGGCCCCCAACACCACAGCCCGCGTTGGTCACCAGCAGAGCCTGTTCAAACCACTCCACAGCAGAGCCTTTCCACACTGCTCCCCAGCACCCCAGCCCAGCACACCGGGCTCCCCAGCCCTGCTCACCGGGCTCCCCAGCCAAGCACACAGGGGCCCCCAGCACCACAGCCCGCCTGGCAATCCAGCAGACCCTTTTCAAACCACTCCCCAGCAGAGCCTGTCCACACGGCTCCCCAGCACCACAGCCCAACACACCGGGCTCCGAATCCCAGGTCTCCGGGCTGCCCAGCACAGCACACGGGGGCCCGCAGCACCACAGCCCGCCTGGCTCTCCATCAGAGCCTGGTCACAGCGCTCCGCAGCAGAGCCTGTCCACACGGCTCGCCAGTACCACAGCCCACCACACCGGGCTCCCCAGCCCAGCTCACTGTGCTTCCGAGCACAGCACACGGCTGCCCACAGCACCACAGCCCTCCTGGCTCTCCATCAGAGCCTGTTCACACCGCTCCCCAGCAGAGCCTGTGTACACGGCTCCCCAGCACCACAGCCCAGCACATTGGGGTTCCCAGCCCACCTCACCAGGCCCCCCAACACATCACACGGGGGCGCCCAGCATCACAGCCCGCCTGGCTCTCCATCAGAGCCTGCTCACACAGCTCCGCAGCAGAGCCTGTCTACACGGATCCCCAGCACCACAGCCCAGCTCAAAGGGCTCTCCAGCACTGCACATTGGGCTCCCCACCACCACAGCCCGCCTGGCTCTCGAGCAGAGCCTGTTCAAACCACTCCCCCAGCAGAGCCTGTCCATACGGCTCCCCAGCACCACAGCCCAGCACACCGGGCACCACAGCCCAGCTCAACGGGCTCCCCAGCACAGAACACGGGGACCCCCAGCACAGCACACGGGCCCCCCCAGCACAGCTCACCGGGCTCCCCAGCCCAGCTCACCGTGGTCCCCAGCACAGCAAACGGGGGCCCCCAGCACCACAGCGCGCCTTGCTCTGCAGCCGATCCTGTGCAAACAGCTCCCCAGCAGAGCCTGTCCACACGGCTCCCCAGCAGCACAGGCCAGAACACCGGGCTCCCCAGCCCAGCTCACCGGGCTCCCCAGCACAGCACACGAGGGCCCCCCAGCACCACAGCCTGCCTGGCTCTCCAGCAGAGACTTTTCAAACCACTCCCCAGCAGAGCCTGTTCAAACCACTCCGCAGCAGAGCCTGTCCACACGGTTGGCAAGCAACACAGCCGAGAACACCGGGATCCCCAGCACAGCACACGGGCGCCCCCAGCATCACAGCTCGAATGGCTACCAAGCAGAGCCTGTCTACACGGCTCCCCAGCACCACAGCCCAGCACACCGGGCTTCCCAGCCAAGCTCAACGGGCTCCTGAGCACAGCACACGGCCGCCCCCAGCACCACAGCCCGCCTGGCTCTCCATCAGAGCCTGTTCACACCGCTCAACAGCACAGCCTGTCTACACGGCTCCCCATCACCACAACCAAGCACACAGGGATCCCCTTCCCAACTCACCGGGCTCCTGAGCACAGCTCACGGGGGCCCCCAGCACCACAGCCCGCCTGGCTCTCCATCAGGGCCTGTTCACACCCCTCCGCAGCAGAGCTTGTCTACACGGCTCCCCAGCACAAAAGCCCAGCACACCGGGTTCCCCAGCCCAGCTCACCGGGCTCCCCAGCACAGCACACGGGGACCCCCAGCACCACAGCCCGCCTGGCTCTCCAGCAGAGCCTGTTCACACCGCTCCCCAGCAGAGCCTGTCTACACGGCTCCCCAGCAGCACAGCCCAGCACACCGGGCTCCTCTACCCAGCACACCGGGCTCCCCAGCATCACAGCCCGCCTTGCTCTCCATCAGAGCCTAATCAAACCACTCCCCAACAGAGCCTGTCCACACGGCTCCCCAGCACCACAGCCCAGCACACTGGGCTCCCCAGCAGCAGCTCAACGGGCTCCCAGTATAGCACACGGTCCCCCCCTGCACCACAGCCCGCCTGGCTCTCCATCAGAGCCGGTTCAAACCACTCCCTAGCAGAGCGAGTCGACACGGCTCCCAAGCACCATAGCCCAGCACACTGGGCTCCCCAGCCCAGCTCACAGGGCTCCCCAGGACAGCACACGGGGCCCCCAGCACCATAGCCCGCCTGGCTTTCCAACAAAGCCTGTTCAGACCCCTCCACAGCAGAGCCTGTCTACACGGCTCCCCACCACAACAGCCCAGCACACCGGGCTCCCCAGCCCAGCTCACCGGGCTCCCCAGCACAGCACACGGGGACCCCCAGCACCACAGCGCGCCTTGCTCTCCAGCAGAGCCTGTTCAACCATCTCCCCAGCAGAGCCTGTCCACTCGGCTCCCCAGCACAACAGCCCAGCACACCGGGCTCCCCTGGCCAGCTCAACGGGCTCCTCAGCACAGAACAATTGGCCCACCAGCACCACAGCCCGCCTGGCTCTCCATCAGAGCCTGTCCACACCACTCCCATGCAGAGCCTGTCCACACGGCTCCCAAGCAGCACAGCCCAGCACACCGGGCTCCTCCGCCCAGCTCACCGGGCTCCCAAGCACAGCACACGGGGGCCCCCCAGCACAACAGCCCACCTGGCTCTCCATCAGATCCTGTTCACACCGCTCCCCAGCAGAGCCGGTCAACACGCCTCCCCAGCAGCACAGCCCAGCACACCGGGCTCCCCAGTCCAGCTCACCAGGCTCCCCAGCACAGAACACGGTGCCCCCCAGCACCACAGCCCGCCTGGCTCTCCATCAGAGCCTGTTCACACCGCTCCCTAGCACAGCCTGTCCGCACGGCTCACCAGCACCACAGCCCAGCACACCGGCCTCCCCAGCACAGCACACGGGGGCCCCCAGCACAGCTCACCGGGCTCCCCAGCACAGCACACGGGGCCCCCCAGCACCACAGCCCCCCTGGCTTTCCATCAGAACCTTTTCACAACGCTCCCCAGTAGAGCCTGTCCACACGGCTCCCCAGCACCACAGTCAAGCACACCGGGCTCTCCAGCCCAGCTCACCGGGCTCCCCAGCACAGCACACGGGGGCACCCAGCACCACAGCCCGCCTGGCTCCCCAGCAGAGCCTGTTCACTCCGCTCCCCAGCAGAGCCTGTCTACTCGGCTCCCCAGCAGCACAGTCCAGCTCACCGGGCTCCCCAGCCCAGCTAACCGGGCTCCCCAGAACTGGACACGGGGGCCCCAAGAACCACAGGCCGCCTGGCTCTCCAGCAGAGCCTTTTATCACCGCTCCACAGTAGAGCCTGTCCACAGGGCTCCCCAGCAGCACAGCCAAGAACACCGGGCTCCCCAGCCGATGTCACCGGGCTACCCAGCAAGGCACACGGGGCCCCCCAGCACCACAGCCCGCCTGGCTCTCCAGCAGAGTCTTTTGAAACCACTCCCCAGCAGTGCCTGTTCACACCGCTCCCAGCAGAGCCTTTCTACACGGCTCCCCAGAAGCATAGCCCAGCCCACCGGGCTACCCAGCCCAGCTCACCGTGCTCCGCAGCACAGCACACCTGGGCCCCCAGCACCACAGCCCAGCACACCGGGCTCCCCAGCCCAGCTCACCGGGCTCCCCAGCCCAACTCACCGTGGTCCCCAGCACAGAAAACGGGGGCCCCCAGCACCACAGCGCGCCTTCCTCTCCAGCCGAGCCTGTGCAAACTGCTCCCCAGCAGAGCCTGTCCACACGGCTCCCAGGCAGCACAGCCCAGCACACCGGGCTCCCCAGCCCAGCTAACCGGGCACCCCAGAACAGCACACGGGGGCCCCCAGCACCACAGCCCGCCTTGCTCTCCATCAGAGCCTGTTCACACCGCTCCCCAGCAGAGCCTTTCTACACGGCTCCCCAGCAGCACAGCCCAGCACACCGGGCTCCCCAGCCCAGCTAACCGGGCTCCCCAGCACAGCACACGGGGGCCCCGAACACCACAGCCCACCTGGCTCTCCATCAGGGCGTGTTCACACCGCTCCCCAGCAGAGCCTTTCTACACGGCTCCCCAGCACCATAGCACATTACACCGGGCTCCCCAGCCCAGCTCACCGGGCTCACCAGCACAGCACACTTGGCTCCCCAGCACCACAGCCCGCCTGGCTCTCCATCAGAGCCTTTTCACACCGCTCCCCAGCATAGCCTGTCCACACGGCTCCCCAGCAGCACAGCCCAGCACACCGGGCTCCGAAGCCCAGCTCAACGGGCTCTCCATCACAGCACTAGGGGCCCCCCAGCACCACAGCCCGCCTGGCAATCCAGCAGACCCTTTTCAAACCACTCCACAGCAGAGCCTGTCCACACGGCTCCCCAGCATAGCCTGTCCACTCGGCTCCCCAGCACCACAGCCCAGCACACCGGGCTCCCCAGCCCAGCTCAACGGGCTCCCCAGCACAACACACGGGGGCCCCCAGCACCAAAGCCCGCCTGGCTCTAAATCAGAGCATGTTCAACCCTCTCCCCAGCAGAGCCTGTACACACAGCTCCCGACCACCAAAGCACAGCACACCGGGCTCCCAAGCCCATCTCAACGGGCTCCCCAGCACAGCACACTGGGGCCCCCATCACCACAGCCCGCCTGGCTGTCCAGCAGAGCCTGTCAACACCGCTCCCAAGCAGAGCCTGTCCACACGGCTCCCCAGCACTACAGCCCAGCTCACAGGGCTCCCCAGCACAGCACACGGGGCCCCCCTGCACCACAGCCCGCCTGGCTCTCCATCAGAGCCTGTTCACACCGCTCCCAAGCAGAGCCTGTCTACACGGTTCCTCAGCACCACAGCCCAGCACACCGGGCTCCCCAGCACAACAGCCAAGCACACGGGGCTCCCCAGCCCAGCACACCGGGCTCCCCAGCACAGCACACGGGGCCGCCCAGCACCAAAGCCCGCCTGGCTCTCCATCAGAGCCTGTTCAAACCACTCCCCAGAAGAGCCTGTCTACACGGCTCCCCAGCAGCAAAGCCCAACACACCAGGCTCCCCAGCCCTGCTCACCGGGCTCCCGATCACGGCACACGGGGCACCCCAGCACCACAGTCAGCCTGGCTCTCCAGCAGATCCTGTTGAAACCACAACCCAGCAGAGCCTGTCCACACGGCTCCCCAGCAGCACAGCCCAGCACACCGGGCTCCCCCGAACAGCACACCGGGCCCTCCAGCACCAGAGCCCGCCTGGCTCTCCATCAGACACTGTTCACACCGCTCCGCAGCAGATCCTGTCTACGAGGCTCCCCAGCACAACAGCCCAGCTCAGCGGGCTGCCCAGCACAGCACACGGGGGCCCCCAACACCACAGCCCACCTGGCTCTCCAGCAGAGCCTGTTCAAACCACTCCCCAGAAGAGCCTGTCCACACGGCTCCCCAGAACCCCAGCCCAGCACACCGGGCTCCCCAGCCCAGCTCAACGGGCTCCCCAGCACAGCACACGGGGCCCCACAGCACAGCACACGGGGCTTCCCAGCACCACAGCCCGCCTGGCTCTCCAGCAGAGCCTGTTCACACCGCTCCCTAGCAGAGCCTGTCCACGCGGCTCCCCAGCACCACAGCCAAGCACACCGGGCTCCCCAGCCCAGCTCAACGGGCTCCCCATCACAGCTCATCGGGCTCCCCAGCCCAGCTCACCAGGCTCCCCAGCACAGCATACGGAGGCCCCCAGCAACACAGCGTGCTTTGCTCTCCAGCAGAGCCTGTTCAACCCTCTCCCCAGCAGAGCCTGTCTACACGGCTCCCCAGCAGCACAGCCCAGCTCAGCGGGCTGCCCAGCACAGCACACGGGGGCCCCCAACACCACAGCCCACCTGGCTCTCCAGCGAAGCCTGTTCAAACCACTCCCTAGAAGAGCCTGTCCACACGGCTCCCCAGAACCCCAGCCCAGCACACCGGGCTCCCCAGCCCAGCTCAACGGGCTCCCCAGCACAGCACACGGGGCCCCCCAGCACAGCACACGGGGCTTCCCAGCACAACAGCCCGCCTGGCTCTCCATCAGAGCCTGTTCACTCCGCTCCCCAGCAGAGCCTGTCCACACGTCTCCCCAGCACCACAGCGCAGCACACCGGGCTCCCCAGCACAGCAAACGGGGCCCCCCAGCACAGCACACGGGGATTCCCAGCACCACAGCCCGCCTGGCTCTCCATCAGAGCCTCTTCACACCGCTCCCCAGAAGAGCCTGTCTACACGGCTCCCCAGCAGCAAAGCCCAACACACCAGGCTCCCCAGCCCTTCTCACCGGGCTCCCGATCACGGCACACGGGGCACCCCAGCACCACAGTCCGCCTGGCTCTCCAGCAGATCCTGTTGAAACCACAACCCAGCAGAGCCTGTACACACGGCTCCCCAGCAGCATAGCCCAGCACACCGGGCTCCCCAGCCCAGCTCACCGGGCTCCCCAGCACAGCACAAGGGTACCCCCCGCACCACAGCCCGCCTGGCTCTCCATCAGGGCCTGTTCAACCCTCTCCCGAGCAGAGCCTGTCCACACGGCTCCCCAGCAGCACAGCCCAGCACACCGGGCTCCCCAGCCCAACTCAACGGGCTCCCCAGCACAGCACACCGGCCCCCCCAAGACAGCACACGGGGCTTCCCAGCACAAAAGCCTGCCCTGCTCTCCATCAGAGCCTGTTCAACCCTCTCCCCAGCAGAGCCTGTCCACACGGCTTCCCAGCACCATAGCCCAGCACACTGGGCTCCGAAACCCAGCTCACTGGGCTCCCGAGTACAGCACACGGGGGCCCCAAGCACCACAGCCCGGCTGGCTCTCCATCAGAGCCTGTTCACACCGCTCAACAGCACAGCCTGTCTACACGGCTCCCCATCAACACAGCCCAGCACCCAGGGATCCCCAGCCCAGCTCACCGGGCTCCTGAGAAAAGCTCACGGGGGCCCCCAGCACCACAGCCCGCCTGGCTCTCCATAAGGGCCTGTTCACACCCCTCCGCAGCAGAGCCTGTCTACACGGCTCCCCAGCACCACAGCCCAGCACTCCGGGATCCCCAGCACAGCACACGGGGGCCCCCAGCAAAGCACACAGGGCCCGCCTGCACCACAGCCCGCCTGGCTCTCCAGAAGAGCCTGTTCAAACCGCTCCCCAGGAGAGCCTGTCCACACGGCTCCCCAGCACAAAAGCCCAGCACACCGGGCTCCCCAGCACCGCACACGGGGGCCCCCAGCACAGCACACGGGGGCCCCAGGAACCACAGCCCGCCTGGCTCTCCATCAAAGCCTGTTCACAGCGCTCCGCAGCAGAGCCTGTCCACTCGGCTCCCCAGCAGCACAGCCCAGCAAACCGGGCTCCCCAGCCAGGCTCAACGGGCTCCCCAGCACAGCACACGTGGCCCCCCAGCAGAGCCTGCCTACACGGTTGGCCAGCACCACAGCCCAGCACACCGGGCTCGCCAGCCAAGCTCACCGGGCTCCACAGCACAGCACACACGGGCCCCACAGCACCACAGCCCGCCTGGCTCTCCAGCAGAGACTGTTCAAACCACTCCCCAGCAGAGCCTGTCCACACGGCTCCCCAGCACCACAGCCAGCCTGGCTCTCCAGCAGAGCCTGTTCTCACTGCTCCCCAGCAGAGCCTGTCTACATGGCTCCCCAGCAGCAGAGCCCAGCTCACCGGCCTCCCCAGCACAGCACACGGGAGCCCCCAGCAACACGGCCCGCCTGGCTATCCAGCAGAGCCTGTTCACACCGCTCCCCAGCAGAGCCTGTCGACACGGCTCCCCAGCACCACAGCCCAGCACATTTGGGTCCCCAGCCCACCTCACCGGTCCCCCCAACACATCACACGGGGGCGCCCAGCATCACAGCCCGCCTGTCTCTCAATCAGAGCCTGTTCACACACCTCCGCAGAAGAGCCTGTCTACACGGATCCCCAGCACCACAGCCCAGCTCACCGGGCTCTCCAGCACTGCACACGGGGCCCCCCAGCTCCACAGCCCGCCTGGCTCTCGAGCAGAGCCTTTTCAAACCACTCCCTCAGCAGAGCCTGTCCACACGGCTCCCCAGCACCACAGCCCAGCACACCGGGCTCCCCAGCCCAGCTCAACGGGCTCCCCAGCACAGCACACGGGGCCCCCCAGCACAGCACACGGGCCCCCCCAGCAAAGCACACGGGACTTCCCAGCACAACAGCCCGCCTTGCTCTCCATCAGAGCCTGTACAAAACTCTCCTCAGCAGTGCCTGTCCACACGGCTCCCCAGCACCACAGCCCAGCACAAAAGGATCCCCAGCACAGCACACGGGGGCCCCCAGCACAACAGCCCGCCTGGCTCTTCATCAGAGCCTCTTCACAAGGCTCCCCAGCAGCACAGCCCAGCACACCGGGCTCCCCAGCACAGCTCACCGTGCTCCGCAGCAAAGAAAACCGGGGCCCCCAGCACCACAGCCCGCCTGGCTCTCCATCAGAGCCTGTCCACACGGCTCCCCAGCAGAAGAGCCCAGCACACCGGGCTCCCCAGCACAGCACACGGTGGCCCCCAGCACCACAGCCCGCCTGGATCTCCAGCAGAGCCTGTCCACACGGCTCCCCAGCACCAAAGCCCAGCACAACGGGCTCCCCAGCACCAGCTAACCGGGCTCCCCAGCACTGGACACGTGGGCCCCCAGAACCACAAGCCGTCTGGCTCTCCAGCAGAGCCTGTTAACACCGCTCCCCAGCAGAGCCTGTCCACAGGGCTCCCCAGCAGCACAGCCTAGAACACCGGGCTCCCCAGCCGATCTCACCGGGCTCCCCAGCAAGGCACACAGGGCCCCCCAGCACCACAGCCCACCTGGCACTCCAGCAGAGTCTGTTGAAACCACTCCCCAGCAGAGCCTGTCTACACGGCTCCCCACCAGCACAGCCCAACTAAATGGGCTCCCAAGCCCAGCTTACCGGGCTCCCCAGCACTGGACACGGGGGCCCCCACAACCACAGGCCGCCTGGCTCTCCAGCAGAGCCTGTAAACACTGCTCCCCAGTAGAGCCTGTCCACAGGGCTCCCCAGCAGCAGAGCCCAGCACACCGGGCTCCCCAGCCGATGTCACCGGGCTCCCCAGCAAGGCACACGGGGCCCCCCAGCACCACAGCCCGCCTGGCTCTCCAGCAGAGTCTGTTGAAACCACTCCCCAGCAGAGCCTGTTCACACCGCTCCCCAGCAGATCCTTTCTACACGGCTCCCCAGCAGCATAGCCCAGCCCACCGGCCTCCCCAGCCCAGCTCAACGCACTCCCCAGCACAGCACACGTGGCCCCCTCAGAACCACAGCCAGCCTGGCTCTCCAGCAGAGCCTTTTCAAACCACTCCCCAGCAGAGCAGGTCCACACGGTTCCCCAGCACCACAGCCCAGCACACCGGGCTCCACAGCACAGCTCACCGGGCTCCCCAGCACAGCACACGGGGCCCCTCAGCACTACAGCCCGCCTGACTCTCCATAAGAGCCTGGACACATCGCTCCGCAGCAGAGCCTGTCTACACGGCTCCCCAGCACCACAGCCCAACACACCGGGCTCC